>ML292669.1:13546-24988 GCA_005239495.1 Nicotiana undulata | reverse complement strand
TCCTTTTACCACCACTTGGAGTTATAAACAAAAACACTTAAAAAAAACCCACCACCGTTCCCCCCCCCCCCCATTTTTAATAAAAAAAGCTCGAGTGGAGCCCACCGGTCCCACAAAAAGTGTAGATTCTCGGTCCCACGTCCTAGCTAAGGCGTTATCTCTGAGTGGGTTGCTTGTTTCGGCTCCAAATCACCAAATCTTCAATTCTCCAAAAATTTTAAATCGAGGTATTCCGACATAGTTTTTGTTTAAACTCATATAAAATGCATATTAGTTGTTTTTAATGTGCTCTATGTTATTTTGTGATTGTGTTGCGATTTAACTAATTTGTTATTTTTTATCCAGGCTATAGTATTATTAGTTGTTAAGAAAATATTAATTAGTTACTTTTTAATGTGGTATATATATTTTCGTGATTGTTTTGTGATTAAATTTATTTGTTGTTTTTATCTGGTTTAGATTATTTATTTGCTTAAATACTAGTAAAATAGATAAATTGTTACAACTTCCCTATAGTGGTATCTTGTGGTCTAATGTAGTGCTTGTATTTGTAATGTAGTGCCCTTTTAGCATAGTAAAACGTAGTGCCATTTAGCGTAGTATCCTTGTAGTTATTGAATTTAATCATTTAAGTATCTCTTATACCCTAAAATACCTCAAAAAGCTGATAGTTCAAGCACAAACAATATTTCCTGGACTAAGTATTGTTATATGAATATTTAATAATTAAATCCTGTATAGTTATGAAAATTAATTATTTAATTTTATTCTAGTAAAAAATAAGTGAGTCATAAACAAAAATATAAAATAATAAAACTAACATATAAATTAATAAAACTAACATATACAATAATAAACTAACATATAAATAATAAACTAACATTTAAAATAACAGACATGTTGAGTGATAAATCGGAAAATATTCTCATCATGAACACAAGAATTCCGGATACCTTGGATCTACTAGTCTTAAATATCGAGTCCGGAATCAATATGTGAATATCTAATAATAAAATCTTGTATAATTATAAAAGTTAATTATTTAATTGTACTATAGTCAAAAATAGGTAAGTAACAAACAAACATGTAAAATAATAAAACTAACATATTAAAGTAACATTTAAAATATAAAATTATAATATTGAACATGTATCAACCTAATTAACAATATAGTAACAATAACATATAAAATTATAATATTGAATGCATTGAAATATATTTAAGAAATAAAAAAGAAATTAATGTAATTAATATTGTTCAATTTACAGTAGCCGAGATGGAGGTTCCGCCTTTGCATCCCGGACCGGCCTTACTAGAGCTACTGTTGCTACAAGGCAAACATAGGTCGTCCTACATATGGAAGGGACAGTTAGTGGCCCAGACGTTCCGCACCAAGAGAGTAGAAGATATGTGGGACTTTCTTAGGGCCCGCCATCTCCATCCCCGTATAGTCAGACGCCTCCATGATACGGGTTTTCATAGGATTGTGGAGATCGACCGACTACAACTGCATTGGTCGTTGATCAGGGCTCTGATAGAACCGTGGTGACCAGAGACACATACATTCCATTTGCCCATTGGCTAGGCCACTATCACGCTTCAGGACGTGGAGGTCCTATATGGGTTGCCCGTTGATGGACAACCTGTTGCTTTGCCGAATGCCATTAAAGAGTATACGGGTTTGCAGTACCTGGAGATGCTACAGCGGCTCATCAGTTTCCAACCACCAGATGAGACTGCATTTATTGGGGCTAGTCGTCTGCAGTTTACGCTCGTCCAACAACATTTGGAGGCGATGCACGCTGACAACACAAATGATACACCGGAGATTCATATTCACCTGTACACGAGGTTGCTACTACTGCTTATATTTGGAGGGGTTTTGTTCCCGAACACTTCGGGGAATCTAGTTAGATTGAGATTTCTTAATCATCTTGAACGGCTAGATTATTTACATCATTACAGTTAGGGTGTTGCTGTTCTCGGTTACTTGTGCAAGCAGTTGTGCCGGGCGAGCATGGGCGCCCAGCGAGATGTGGCTGGATGTTTGCCGCCGCTACAGGTGAAAACATAGTCGACTACTCTCTTCATGATAACATACCTAGTAAAAATATACCTTAAATTTTACGTCCACGTTGTATATTAGGTTTGGGCCTGGGAGCGGTTCCTGCAGTTGCATCCACCTCTACCAACCTTATCTCCGGATGCACCACCTCCGTTTCTCCCTTTAGCTAGGAGGTGGGTTGATAGGAGAGGATATGGACGAGAGTACGATGTTCAACATAATATCCCCTATTGCACGGATTTGTTGGATTCTCTAGAGGGCACACAGGTAAATGTGTGCCTAAGTTTACTTGGTCTGGCTTTATATGTGTTGTGTATACTAACGTTTCATGCGTTTACTTAATAGTTCATTTGGAGGCCATAAAGCGACGAGCTAATAGATGGTTTACCCGATTATTGCTCGACCGACCAAATTATGTGGAGCTATTTCGTCCCGTTGATGTGTCTCGATATTGTTGAGAAACATGAAACCGAGCGAGTACTCCCCCAGTTTGGTCGCCCACAGTTTGTACCGCCACCACCCGCTTGACATATGACATATTACTAGTGGGATTATTGTACCAGGGTGGACCAAACATATACGGCATGGCTGTAGGCACAAATCGATACTTGGGACCATCTACATGACCTGATTCCTCCCCCTCCATCTGACCGACCAGATGGTGAGCATGAGTATATAGGTAGGTACCGCAGCATTACCCGACTTTTCGTTGGGAATCCTGTTTATCGCGATGGCAGTCGGTGCATTCCATACGGCGGGAGGCACGAGGCACTGGTATGTTATTTGGTATAGTTACTTATAACATTAACCTAGCGTTTCGTAATTTATATTTTTCATGTTGTGAAGGCTATTAGCCCACACTTGTTCCACCTGTTGGGGTTGCAGATGCAGCAGGATATCGGCGAGTGAGCAGCCACTTTGCACAAGTATGGCCGGAAGGTTCCTGATCTGGCTTTGTGAACATTGAGGCGGGCCCTAGATGATGAGCGCTTAGGATACGAGGCTGAGTATGTGGCGCTGGAGAAGTACCATCGTGGGCCAGCAGTTGAGCCGGGCCAGCAGTGGAGCCGGAATGTGGTCGACATTGCAGGCGTGCCTAGAGCGGTAAGGATGTCCCACGAGGTAGGGGTATCCCACGAGGTCGTGGGGGTCGGCAATGAGGTGGTCGTCAGCAAGGGGGCATTGAGGCATCTGTTGAAGATATTGGGGTTGATCAGTCGGGTGACCTCCATGAGCCAGACCATGCTCATAGTGATATGCTGTCATTCAGCCTTCAACTTACTCCAAGGACTTTGTAGGTGACCCCGTCAGCTCCATTATTGATGGCGGTCATGATTATTACGCGAGAGGATAGGGATTAGTAATTTCCTGACTCATCAACCGTTGTTGATGATCGTCCGACATGAGATGTGGATAGTGGGCGCCGGTTGAGTTATAGCTCATCATCGAGAGATGTTGAGGATCTTTCATAGGCGTAAGTTTGTTTGTATTACAATTATTTATATTTATTTTTATCTCATTGGTTAGTCATAAATATCTTAATTTTTTTAAGTATTCATCCTCACCCGTCACGGAGGCCACCTTGTGCGATACTGACATGGTTGCGACGGATGATTATAAGACCATGGTAAGACAATTTAAATTTTTGTGACATAACACATACATTAATAATACATATTTCATATACTTAAATGTCTTGTTATTCTATAGTTACTGCTGGATCGACGACCCATTCTACCGAGCCTGCCAGCCCTATTGATGATCATCCTGCAGCGCATCCTCCAATAAAGAGGCGATGTGATAAGGATGATCCTGATAGTGTAGCCGGGCAGGATGGAATGCGCCTCAGGCTAACGGCTACTTTAAAGCATACATGTTATGGGACACATTAATTTTTTTAATATTTTATGTACATATGACATTCGGTAAATAATAACAACAATTTTATTGTTTACATTATATGCGCATTATGTTTTTATTTCTCTGGTTCTTCGTTATTTTAATACTACAACACAAACATAAACATAGCAACTTAACAAAATTTAAATTCAGTACAACTAATGAAAACACATGACAGGAAAATATAAAGATAAAATACTACACTCAACACATACATGTATTTGTTTAGTCACTATTACCCATTATTCTGTGCTTCAACCACTTAAATTTCTCTTCCAACCTATTTTCTTCTTCTTCTGCCTCTTTTAGTTCTCATGCAATGTCGCAATATCTCGTTTCACATTAGAGATCTTGAGTTCATATTCACAAGTCATATTCCAAACATAGTGCAAACATGATTTGTAGTATTCTTGGTTAATGGGTTCATCATAACATTCTTCAAATAAACATTGATTTCTGTCATTGTGTCCAAACAATTGTTGACATATCCAGCGTTTGCGCCCAAAATTACTATTTGACCAACATGCCTTCAAAATCACACGTTTGTCACAATAGCACCTTGGTACGCCATTGCGTCCAGACATTTGTTAATGCAAGAAAAATGAAACTTTGTGGTACGTTTTCCTATTTGTTTTGGTTAAGCGCATATAATAACTAAAATGCTCTAGTTATTTATAGGCAAGACAACATACATAACGTAGTATTTTACCCCGATATGCTTCGCGTGTTAAAGATTCTTTCGGGTACAATACAACTTTTCCAGAAGTAAGCTTTTGCAGGAGAGCACCTTTTCAGGTCGACAAGACAACACACATAATTTAGTATTTCACCGCGCTATGCTTCGTGTGTTAAAGATTCTTTCGGGTACAATACAGCTTTTCCAGAAGTTAGCTTTTGCAGGCAAGCAACTTTTCAGGTCGACAAGACAATACACATAACGTGCTATTTCACCACGCTATGCTTCACGTGATAATGGTTCTTTCGGGTATAAGACATCTTCTTAAACTGAAACAAGTCATCCGTATTTCAAATAACATTTGAATAAATATTAGAACATCCATTTCAAAAATGCCACTAAAATTTAATAAGTGGTTCAAAAAGAGGCAAAATGGTGAAGGTATTTCAAAAGATCCCCATGGAACACGTCTTAACACAGTCAATCCTTATCTTGAAATAAATATGCTAGGTTGCTATACTCACTTGGTTGATGACAAGTGGTATGGTGTTCTGCGTCCCTTGGAAAATAAACCTATCAACATACACACTGATCTCAAGAAAGTGATCTTATTAATGATATAGATGAAATATGAGAAATGTGTGTGAATTAAGGCTTAGATTACGATGCCCTCGGTCCTGATGGGTGCGTTCACGATGTTGACGAAGAAGATGAAGACAGTGACATTGAAATTATGCCAGACAACGACGATAATGGTGAATGGCAATTGATTTTTTAAAAATGGGTTTATGTTATATTATTTTACTGAAGTATTAATGGTAAATATCAATAAGATTTAACATCAATGGAAACATAATTTTATTTCATACATTCTGCAAGATAAACAAGTACATACATTTATTACAACCACATTACGGAAACAAAACACTACGTGTATCCTTGATAATTGGGCACATTAGATGAACTTCCACCAGGAGGTGGATTACCACTGCCACCCAAATCAGCTGAAGGACTTTTACGAAAGTCGTGTTCTGTTTGCGAGCATATTCCACATTTACGCGCATAAACTGTATCAAAAACATCAATTTGGTTCCGTATACGCGTTCTTTTTTTCACTTGTCATTGACGTATACTCCTGTTACAAACCATTTTAAATGGTTTTGGCGGCCAATAATGTTCAGCACCCACTGGCTGCAACTGCCCACTATAAGTGCTTAAGTATGCATCAATACTATATTCTTTATCAACATAGTTAGTTGCCCTAAACATGTATGTTGAAAGCACTTGATGGCATGTGAGAACGACATGTGGTATATGGACCATTTTCTACAAGAGCATAACCTTATGGCTTCATTTACGGTGTCTGTGTTATTCTCCTAGTTTTGATAGATAGCGGTGCGGACTTCAAAAATATTTCGCTCGTGGCAATACTATAAATATGAATGCCAATGTGCTCGCCGCCTGTATTTCTCAAATCTTTTCATTGGTGTTGGAATAAATTCAATACCTCTACATAAATTACGATGCACCTCTAGCCCTTTCAACAAACCTCTTCGCCATTTGCTTGAATGACATCCGCACCATGGCAGTGACTAGTGACAGGCAATCCACGTGCAGACTTCAATAACCCGTTGAAAGACTCTGACATATTTTTAGTCAGAATTCCCCATCTTTTTCCACCATCCGCATGCAAAGTCCACTTGTCAAGCTCATGTTGCATCAACAAATGATAGGCTCCCTCGTCTTCCTACCTGATAGATTTCATGCGCCTCCTGAATTTACACTCTTGGTGATCTGTTGCAGCCATCCACATTAAATCATGTAAATCCTTGTTGGGATATGCCTTCTGGAAATTGCCCTTCAGGTGACTCATACAATAACGGTGGTAGGCATATAGTTCCTTTCATGCACGCAAATTCTGTACAGAACTTAAAATACCACAATGTTGATCAGATATTATACAAATACCTAAACGATGTTTGATAACGTACTCTTTCAAGTGGTTCAAAAATAGTGTCCACGTCTCTTATCTTTCATTTGCACAAATAGAAAAATCTAAGGGAAATATACTTCCATTAACATCTACTTCAATGACGATCAACAACTTAATATCATACTTTCCATAGACATGAGTGCCGTCTATGGATATTACCAGCCGGCATGCATAAAACCATCAATTTATGGTTTAAATGCCCATAACACATATTTGAATATATGTTATGGTATTCCCGGACTCCTCTCAAGCTTTCATTCAACAACAGTCCCCGGGTTAAAGTGTTGCAATGCAGCCATGTACCTGGGTAGAGATGCAAATGACTTATCCCAGTTACCATAAACAATTCCAAATGCACGTTTGCGCCCGAGAAATGTCTTTATTTTGGTAATGATGCACCCATATTCCTGGTGGACAGATGTTATACACTCTTTGATCTTGTACCTTATGGATGCTTCAATGTGTTGAATCAAGACAAGAGAAATCAAGTCAACATTCAAGTTAAAATGATTCCCACCAAATGTGTCCATTTCACAATTGTGGGTGCCAATGTATTTACCCATAACCCACATATTTGTTTTCTTCTTCCTCGCACGCAACATCCAATTACAACCCGTAAACCATCTACGACATACTACCTTGTATACATCTGGAGATGACTCGTGTACCTTGATCTTACGACACTCTTTCATGTTGTACATTAGCACCGCCCTGGTTAGGCGCGCTTTATCTGGAAAAAGCATGCCTTTTGACAACATTGTTGCTCTAGATTCATCCTACATTGCTGTCCAAATTTCGTCAATATCCCTTGTGAGGTCATCCACATTCGGCATACTTGGAAAATGATCAAGGTAGAGAATCTCCCTTGAATGAAACGACACGTGGGACTCGTACACTTTTGGTCTGGGGAGGGGGAGGGGGTGGAGCATGCTCCTCGTCAAATCAGGTTTAGCATTCTCTTCCTCATCATCATCACCCTCATCAGGGAAAGGTGTGTCATCTCCAGTCTCATCGGCATTGTTGTCATAATCGCTATTCTCTTCCTGACTCCGTGTATTTGCCATATCCCGATTAAATATGTCATCTTCGGGCAATTGAGTAAGGACAGGACCTTCAAGTTTCTCGTTTTTCACTGCACAACCAACAAAATAATGAGTTACTCAAATTGATAAATACTTTACATATAGCTATATCACTTCACTTACAAAACGTAATGTGCTGATAAACCATGATAGATATTATCCTATTGGTGATGACTCCCAGATGGACCACCATGATCTAACACAGCAGAACTAGCCATATGCCAACTGGGCGTTGGTTCATAACTTGTAAAATGCATATATGTCTGGTACCCCCTGTGGAATATATGGGTGTTAATGCAAATTCAATACAATAAAAATAAACATCATAACACAAAAGAAAATTGAAGTTTACCACTCGTCTTGTGGATTATGTAAACTAGGAGAGAAATTATTTCTTGGCTCCTCATTCGCCCGTGGAGATAAGTTTAGATCAGGACAAACTCTTTCAGTCGAAACCTGTTCGGCTAAAACTGCTCCAAACAACCACCTGATGACTGAGTGATATCCCTGCTTTGCGCAACGTCATTATTGAGAACGTCTTCAACCTTGACGTACATTTCCAACATTTTTATCACAAGAAATTTCCAGTATTCATCCGGATTCCTCAAAAAATCACTCACAGTTTCATCATCCTCAATGTTAGACTTAGCATAACAAGCAACCCCTTGCGGAGCGACAGAATACATATATCTTCCGGTTACTTTAAGGTTCATTGAACATTTGCTCACACTCATTTTTTACATAACAAAGATACCAATGTATCGTACTCCATTGTAGGTGGCAACTTAACATGACACTGTGGAGATAAACTATAGGTTACTGAGTTATTCGCCACCACAACCTCAGCCCCCCCTCCCCCCTCCAATATAATGAAACCCTTATTGTTTGCTCTTCAGACCTTATGACAAAATGCAAAACAACTTAAAAAAGACTTGGGAATATTTATGAATGGATTTTTAGAAATTCCTTAACCTCTTTAAATAAGGAAAAAACCAATTTGGTGGTACAATTATTTTAGGTATAGCGCTTTAAATAAGGTCGTTATACCCAGTTGAATTATTATTATGTCAGTTAAGACCAAAAGAATTATAGTTGGGCCCACATAACATGTATAGCGCGGTAAGGAAAGGATTTATATATATAACACCTTTTAAAATGGCGAACTTAACTAGGCAAACGGCCATTAAGGTATAACGCCCTTTAAAAGGGCGTTACATATAAAATAGTCACCAAGTTTGTTTGCTACACATTTTGGTTCTTTGAGTCTAAAAGAATCACATTTTGGTTATGGACTCATTGTTCAATAGGTTTTTTTGGTCTTGAAAGATTAGTATTACATAATATAAAGGTAGTTACATAGCAGGAGCAAGCTAGGGTGGGTGTTCTTTTACAGTATACAAATAAGCATTGCCATCCCTTGGTGAATCTAAGAGCCCGTTTGGACATAAGAATTTTTTTCCTTTTCTCGAAAATATTTCGCTTTTTTCGAAATTAGCGTTTGTTCATAAAATTTTCAATTTTCACTTGAAGATGCATTTTGGAAATTTTTAAAAATTTGAAAAACTCCAAAAAGCAGCTTTTCAAAATTTTTACTCACAAAACTTCAAAAACAACCCAAAATTATATTCATGTTCAAACACAACTCTAAATTTCAAATACCATTTTGAGTTGAAATTTGTTTTCACCATGTTTTGAAATTTTACAATTCTGACGTTCAAACGCCCACTAAGTGTGAGTCCACTGCCAAAAGACTAGTTTGAGTACAATGATTTGTAGGAGGTGCTGATACATGCCAGCTTAACAAAATAGAGTTGTGATAAGTTGATTGGCATAATGTTGTTGGATTAAGTAGATGTGAATAATAGTATGGTCAAAATGAGACAAGGATAATAAATGTGACTAGATGTTATGCTATGTAGAAAGAGGAAGCAATAAATAATATTAAATGGCAATAAATGTAAATAAAGGGGAAGATTCATCCAATATCGGAGAGGGTGAATGATTCCTTCCTCTAACAATGACGAATGACACGAGTGAGATAGAATATTATGCACTTTCTTGGATTCGGTGGAAAAAACAATAGAATAGTTCGCCAAAAGGATGGATCTTAGTGAAAAGTTGTTCTTTGTATTTTCTCTTGGAGCTTATCCTTTTACAAGTGTTCTTATCACATGGAATTGTACCTCCCTTTTTCCTCTTCCTTCTTTCTATTTATATGGGATATTCTCTAAGAACCATAAAAATACAAACAAAGAGGATATTCAATGGAATATTCCCTATGTGGATCACAATATAAAACTAGTCGTTATTCCTAACTCTGCTGCTCGACCTCGACCATGATCGATTGTCGAGCTACTCGGCACATGAGGTTACTGATCGACCACGACCACGCCAGACTGAACAATTTCCAGGTCACTCTCCTCGCCAAACTCTGCATGACTTAGTTCTCGATCTGATTTTGACCCATACACTATTTACATTTTTATATGCGACAAAGTTGTGTTCATGGAAAAATAGCCACCTATTAATTAATAATGTAAATATCTCAATTAAGATTTACTATGTGTTTGTCAGCTAAACGAAATAACGAGAGAAAATTAAAGTAATGAAGAAAAGGAAATTTGAGTTATGAAGGTAGAGAAAAAATGAATCAAAAAAGTAAAAGTGCGCTAGTATATATAAAAACTCATAAAATATTTTACAGCACAACGAAGAATTAAAAACAAAGAAATAAAAACGAAAATAATAAATGAAGAGGCAAACCTGAAGCGCAACACGTATTCGAAAGTTGGAAAATGAAAAGAAGAAAATTAAATAGAAATACAATATGTTGGCTCAAGAAACTGAATGGTTTTGAAGATTGACAAAGGAACTCAGAAATGAACCAGGTCCATCACTGGCAGACATATGCACAAGCAGAGTTAAAGGCACGTGAGGTGCACATGCAAGAGATAAACGAAATATGGTAAAATAAGAGATAATCTCCTGATCGAAAAGATTGCAAAATGATAAGGAGAAGGACTCCTTATTCAGTAAGAACAGAATCAAAGATAAGGAAGGATTTGAGGAGTTGAGATTAACTAGAACTCTTCCATCAAGGAAGAGTAGCATTAGAACTCTAGTTAATTTCTTGTCTACTAATCCTATATATTGCAGATTGATCTTGTTGTACAAGTACACACAAATGCATAAGTAAAGCAAGAATTGAGACCAAAATTAATGAGGCAATTTTGCAAGCAGTTCATGTGAGATGTCAGTGTGCGACTCTGAATCTACTTGAACCAGATAGAAGAACCAGTTCCAACTGTTGTTTTTTAGTCTAGTTTACTTGTAGTTGATGATTTCAACTTGTACCTTTTCAGCTTTATCTAGAAGTGTCTGTAATAGGTACTGTGTGTTTCAAGTTATAGCTAACTTGGAGTTTGTCGCAAACAGCTAGAGGCTAGTTTGCTACAAGGGATTAGAGGTAATCCTAGGTTTACAAAAGCGTTTTTGTAAATGCTGTTTGGATCACTGATTTAGTAAAGAGTTTTGGAAAAATCCTACTGGGAAGTAGGTCGTAGTTTTTTCACCTTTTGAGCCAGCTGTTTTCCATGTAAAAATATCTGTGTTCTTATTTTTTGTATTTATTATTACGAAAACAGTAGAAGTTGGTACACATAGAAGAACCTGATCCTTCTATAACTAGTGCACGCGAAAATCGGACAGCACATAAATCACCCTCCCC
>ML292669.1:0-13374 GCA_005239495.1 Nicotiana undulata | reverse complement strand
CCCCCCTTCTTGTGTGGTATTGACGTATAGAACATCAATTGGTATCAGAGCGAGTTATCCTTGAAGAGGCTAACACCTTAGGAGAAGATCAAGATGAGTGCACCACCTGGGAACTGGGAAGGACAATCAACTAGGCCTCTACTCTTCAATGACCAGTACTACTCTTGGTGGAAGAACAGGATGAGAGACCATATATTGGAGAAGACTACGAGCTATGGGATATTGTTACTGATGGTCCTTTGGCCACCATGAAGAAGAATGATGAAGGAGTCGACGTGCCAAAGACAAGAGCTGTCTGCACTGCTGAGGATTTGAGAAAGTGGGAGAAGAATGCTAAGGCCAAGAAGTGGCTTATGTGTGGACTTGGTCCAGATGAGTACATCAGAATTCAAAGTTGTACTACTGCCAAGGAAATTTGAGACACTTTGCAAGTGGCTCGTGAAAGAACTGCTCAAGTGAAGAGATCTAGAGGTACTCTACTATATTCTCAATATGAGAATTTCTCTATGAAGGAAAGAGAGACTATTCACGAGATGTATACAAGTTTCACTACACTGACCAATGAACTTAAATATCTTGGAAGGACTCTCCTCGAGGAAGATAAAGTTGAGAAGATTCCGATAAGGGTTCTGCCGGTTTCTTGGGAAAGCAAGATTACTGCAATTCAGGAATCCAAGAACATTTCAACTCTCAAACTAGATGAACTGATTGGAAATCGCACAGCCTATGAATTTAGAAGGTAGACCATGAAGATGGATGCTCCCAAGAAAGAAAGAAGTTTGGTACTCAGAATTTTTGAAGGAGCTGATTTGGAAGAAGATGAAATGGCTATGATCACCAAGGATTTCAAGAAATATCAGATGAGAAGAAAGGGCTCCTCAAGAGGTAGAAATTACAGCAAGGCAAATGTACCTGAAGACGATCAATGAGTGCTGCTACAAATGAGGGAAGAATGATCATCACATCAAGAACTGCCCTCAATGGGAAGTTGAATGGAAGAAGGAAAGATCTGAACGAAGGAACCGGAAGAAGGAATAGGTTCATCCCAAGAAGAACAAAGGATCAACAAAGGAAATGGTTGCTACTTAGGGATAAAGTTCAAATAGGGAGTCAGATGATGAAGATGGAGATGAATAATAACATATGGAAATTGGTAAATCGGATGAGGAATCTCATCAGGAATCTGAGGTTAGTATATTTCATCTTAAAGACAAGATTAAATTCTTATCCAAAGAAAAGCTCTCTGAAATTGCTAGATTTTATTGATGAATATGAAGTAATTAAAAAGGAAAAGGAACATCTGTCTAAGGAGTGTGTGATTTTAAAACCAAAGTGTAAAAAAACTGGAAATTAGAGTTAGTGAAACTATGAGTGAAAATACTGCTCTGAAGAACCAGGTTCATACACTTGAAACAAATGTCCTAGGGTTAAAATCTGAAAATCTAAAACTGAAACTAAGAACTAGTAAAAAGACAGATGATACCTCTCAACTCACCTTAGAAGAAAATGTAGGTAAACTAAAAGATGAGTTGTATAAGAAGGATGAAAAGATAAGAGTGGTGAAGGAGGAACTTGGTAAGGTCAAGCATGAACTAGACAGAACTTGTAAATGGAACAGATCCTCCGATTCTTTGACATGGCTACAAGAACATCATGGTAGCAATTGGAGAGGACTTGGCTTTGGGAATCAAGTGCATAAATAGGATCCTAAAATAAAGTACCTCACCCTTCCTGAGAACAAAATATGTACCCATTGTGGTAAGACTGGTCACTATAAAAGTGAATGTAATGCAAAAGAACAAGCCAGTCAAAAGAACAAAAGTTTTGTTCAAGGGAAGAATTGGTTACCAAATTTGGCTAAAAAGAATTTAATTCATCCGTTTGCTTATAGAAAGGGACCCAAACTAGTTTGGGTTCCTAAGACTAACCCCTCATTTTCTTTTGCAGGTTCAAGTGAAAGGTAGTAGCCAAATATGGTACATGGATAGTGGCTGCTCAAAACATATGACTGGTAACAAGGACCAGTTCCTTTCACTTGAGGACCTCAAAGGAGGAAATGTCTCCTTTGGAAATAGAAAGAAAGATGAATTCATTGGGGTTGGTAAGGTAGGTAAGGATGACACTCGTTCCATTGAGAATGTCTACTTGATAGATGGCTTGAAATATAACCTAATCAATGTGTCACAACTATGTGACAGAGGTAACTTGGTAGCATTCATCTCTACAAAGTGTTTTGTAATAAATCTCATCACTGAAAAGATTGTTTTGCAGGGAAAAAGTGAACAATATATACATCATAGATCTGTCCACACTTTCAGAAAATGAATTAACATGCTTAAGTGGGATGGACAGTGATCCCCTCATTTGGCATAAGAGACTTGGACATGCAAGTCTAAGTCAACTCAACAAATTAGTCTCCAAGGACTTAGTGATAGGACTCCCTAACATTAACTTCAAGGAAGATAAAGTTTGTGAGGCTTGTTCTAGGGGGGAAGCAGGTAAGATCCTCTTTTAAAATCAAGAAAGTGGTAAGTACCACCAGAACGATGGAACTGGTCCATATGGATCTTTGTGGTCCTATGAGAACATTAAGGAGAGGTGGTAAGAGATATGTGATGGGTCTTGTTGATGACTATTCAAGATTTACTTGGACATTGTTTATAACATCTAAGATGAGGCATTTGACATGTTTACTTCTTTTGTTAGAAAAATTCAAAAATAATTAGGAAATCAACTTGCATCAGTTAGGTCAGATCATGACACTGGATTTGAAAATGCTAAATTTGTTGAATTTTATGATGAGCATGGCATATATCATAATTTTTCTTCTCCTAGAACTCCACAACAAAATGGAGTGGTTGAAATAAAGAATAGGACACTTGAATATATGTCTATGACTATGCTTCTTTCTAGTAAACTACCCCATAGATTCTGGGCAGAAGCTATTAATATTGCATGCTATATCATAAATAGGTGCATGACTAGACCACTTGTAGAGAAGACTCCCTATGAGTTACTTTAAGGGAGAAAGCCAAATATATCCTTAGGGATTTTGGTTGAAAGTGCTTTGTGCACAACAATGGTAAAGACTCCCTAGGTAAGTTTGATCCCAGAAGTCACGAGGGAGTATTCTTGGGATATTCTTCACATAGTAAGGCTTATAAAGTTAATAACAAAAGAACTATGTGTGCATGTGGTTTTTGATGAAACTAACATTCTTTCTGAGAGACAGGAACAAAATGATGAAGAAATTGGGATGGTTAGAAACTCAGTCCATACTGGAGCAACACTGTAGGAAGGAATATATGATGGTCCAGGTTCATCCATTCCGGGCAACATGACAAGGGAACTGAACAAACTAATTCCCAAACCTCATTGGAACATGTGCCTGATCCTGTTCCAAAGAAACAAGGCATTGAAGGAACTTCAAAGAGTAACCAGTTGGTTGTGAAACCATACAGATATCAAAGTTCTCACCCAATTGAGAACATTATCACTGATCCAACCTCTGGAATCAACATCAGATCTTCTTTGAAGAATCTTTGTGCTTTTGATGCTTTCCTATCTCTTATTGAACCTAAAAATGTTGCTAAGGCTTTGCAGGATGCAAATTGGGTAATGCAATGCAAGATGAACTCAACCAATTTGAAAGAAGTCAAGTTTGGAATCTGGTACCAAGACCCTTGGATAGATCAGTGATTGGGACAAAGTGGGTCTTCAGAAACAAACTCTGTTGGCCCATGTCACTGAATGGGTTCTGAAGATTGACAAGTTGAACCAAGTCCATCAGAGCACACACATCTGAACGGAACAGTTGGCACAAGAATTGTTCATGCATAGGAGATACCAGTGATTGCTGAGTATCAAAGAGCTTAAAGGATGTCTACTAATACGAACAGGTTGCAAACTGATAAAGAAGATTGAAGTTGATTTCAGCAAGGACAGAAATAGAGAAGGAAGTTGAGTCATAGTCGAACTCGTATACCCAGTTAGAGTTGGATCAGAATTGAACCATGTACTCAATAACTGACTCTATAAATACTCAATGTATTACTGCTGAAATCTGTGACGCACAAAGACAAAAGTGAATCAAGTTCTGAAAGGCAAAAGTTCCCAGGATATTTTGCAAGTAGAAGTATTGTGCGAAGGTTACAGTTCAACTAGAAGAAACAGTTTCATCGTTGATGTATTGAGTCTAGTTGGTTGAAGTAGGAGTTTTAACATTGTATCTTTTCAGCTTTCATAGAAGCAATTGTAATAGGTACACATTGTTCAAGTTAGAGTTAGCTTGAAATCTGTAGAAATTAGCTAGAGGCTAGTTGATACAAAGAGGATTAGAGTTAGTCCTAGGATTACAAAAGAGTTTATTTTGTAAGTCCGTTTGGCTCAGAGTTTTTAGTGAAGTGTTTGAGCAAATCCTACTGAGGAGTAGGTCGTGATTTTTTCACCTTTTGAGCCAGGTGTTTCCACGTAAAAATATATGTGTCTTTACTTTACTGCTTTATTATTTTGTAATAGTAGAAAGTAGTACACAAGAAGAACCAGGTTCTTCTTATTAGACAACACTCGAAAATTGGGTACTGCACAATTAACTTATATTATTGTGTAGTATTGAAGTCTAAAACATCAATTGGTATCGGAGCAGGTTATCCTTGAAAAGTCTAACACCTTGGAAAATATCAGGATGAGTGCACCACCTGGGAAGGTCAATCAACCGCAAGGCCACCACTCTTCAATAGTCAGTACTATTCTTGGTGGAAAAATAGAATGAAGGACCATCTTATTAGAGAGGACTATGAACTATGGGACATAGTCACTGATGGACCTCTTGCAACAATGAAGACGACTGCTAAAGGTATAGATGTACCTAAGACTAGGGCTGATTGCACGACTGAAGATTTGCAGAAATGGGAGAAGAATGCCAAGGCCAAGAAGTGGCTAGTATGTGGACTAGGTCCTGATGAATAAAGTAGAATCCAAAGCTGCACAACAACCAAGGAAATCTGGGACACTCTACAAGTAGCCCATGAAGGAACACCTCAAGTTAAAAGGTCTAGAGGTACACTACTATACTCTCAGTATGAAAACTTCACTATGAAAGAAGGAGAGACTATTCAGGAGATGTACACAAGGTTTACAACCTTGACCAATGAACTCAAGTCTCTTGGAAGAATCATACTTGAAGAAGACAAGGTAGAGAAGATCTTGACAAGGGTTTTGCCTATCTCCTGGGAAAGCAAGATCACTGCTATCCAGGAATCCAAAACTATGGCAACCCTTAGACTAGACGAGTTAATTGGAAATCTCACTGCTTATGAACTCAGAAGGAAAACCATGAAGATGGATGCCCCAAAGAAGGAGAGAAGTCTAGCACTGAGGACCACTGAAGGAGCTGATCTGGAGGAGGATGAGATGGCCATGATCACTAAAGAATTTAGAAACTTTCTCATGAGGAAGAAGGGCATCTCTAGGGGAGGAAACTTCAACAAGGCAAAGGCACCAGAAAGGCTAGCTAATGAGGGATGCTACAAGTGTGGAAAAACTGACCATCTCATCTAACACTGCCCTCATTGGGAGGTATAATGGAGGAAGGAGAGATATGAAAGAAAGAACATGAATGAGGAACTGGTCCAACCCAAGAAAACCACTACAAAGGCTATGGTTGCTGCTTGGGGGGAAAGTTCAGATGAAGAATCAGAAGCTGGTGAGACAAAAGATCAGGCTCTCAAGGCAATTGGAGAATCTAATGAGGAGACTTATGAAGAAACAGAGGTAAGTATCTCACAACTTAAAACTAAAATAAAGTTTTTATCTAAGGAGAAACTCTCTGAGTTGCTACTTGACTTCATAGATAATTCTTAGGAAACAANACTTATGAAGAACCAGAGGTAAGTATCTCACAACTTAAAACTAAAATAAAGTTTTTATCTAAGGAGAAACTCTCTGAGTTGCTACTTGACTTCATAGATAATTCTTAGGAAACAACCAAAGAGAAGAATCAACTATCTAAAGAGTGTGCAATGCTAAAAGCAAAATGCATGGACCTGGAAATAAGGGTCAGTGAATCTGAAAAGAAAAACACGGTCTTGATGAACCAGGTCCATCCACTCGAAACTGAAATCCTAGAACTAAAATCTGAAAACTTAAAGTTAAGAATAGGATCTAGTAAAAAGGTGGTTGATCACTCTCATGAAATGTTAGAAGAAGACTTAGAAAAACTAAAGGATAAAATGTATGCCAAGGATGAACATATAAAATCTCTTAAAGAAGAACTTGGCAAAGTCAAACATGAATTTGATAGAACACGCAAATGGAATAAGTCTTCTGATGCATTAACTTGGCTTCAAGAGAATCACAGTAGCAACCGGAGAGGGCTTGGTTTTGGGAGTCAATTGCCTAAGTGGGATCCTAAAAGCAAGTATCTTACTCTCCCTAAAAATAAAATGTGCACCCATTGTGGGAAGACAGGCCACTACAACTGTGAGTGTGCTGTAAAAGAGCAGGCAAGTCAGAAAAATGAGAGATTCATTAAAAAGAAGAACTGGCTACCAAACTGGGCCAGAAAAAATCTGATTCATCCATTCTCTCATAGAAAAGGACCCAAACTAGTTTGGGTTCTTAAAACTAACCCCTGATTTGCTTTTGTAGGTACAAGTGAAGGGAAGCAGCCTAATTTGGTTTTTGGATAGTGGCTGCTCTAAGCATATGACAGGGAACAAGGAACAGTTCCTTTCACTTGAAAACCTCAAAGGAGGAAATGTCTCCTTTGGAAACGGAAAGAAAGGTGAAATTATAGGGGTCGGCAAGGTAGGTAAAGATGACACACGTTCAATTGAACATGTGTACCTGATAGATGGCTTGAAATATAGCCTAATTAGTGTGTCAAAACTGTGTGAAGAAGGTAACCTTGTAGCTTTTACTTCCACAAAATGTTTTGTGATCAATCTGCTTACTGACAAGATTGTTTTGCAGGGAAAGAGAATGAACAATATCTATGTCATTGACTTGTCCACACTGTCTGACAATGAACTCACTTGCCTTAGTGTGTTGGACAATGATCCCCTCCTATGGCACAAAAGACTTGGTCATGCAAGTCTGACTCAGCTTAACAATCTAGTCTCTAAGGACTTAGTGGTAGGACACCCTAACATTAAGTTCAAGGAAGATAAAGTTTGTGAAGCAGGTAAGATCTTCTTTCAAAAGTAAGAAAATGGCCAGTACCACCAGGTCGTTGGAACTGGTTCATCTGGATCTGTGTGGTCCAATGAGAACTCTGAGCAGAAGTGGTAAGAAATATGTGATGGTGTTAGTTGATGATTACTCAAGGTTCACGTGGACCTTATTTCTGGCATCTAAGGATGAAGCATTTGATATGTTTATCACATTTGTTAAGAAAACTCAAAATCAGTTAGGACATCAACTAACATCAATAAGATATGACCATGGTACTGAGTTTGAGAATGCTAAGTTTGCTAAGTTCTGTGACGAACATGGTGTTAATCACAATTTTTCTGCTCCTAGAACCCCACAGCAAAATGGGGTTGTTGAAAGGAAAAATAGAACTCTTGAAGACATGGCAAGAACCATGCTTCTATCAAGCAAACTACCTCACAGCTTCTGGGCAGAAGCAATAAACACTGCATGCTAAATTATCAATAAATGCATGACCAGACCTCTCGTAGAGAAAACTCCCTATGAATTACTTAAAGGGAGAAAGCCCAACATATCCCACCTTAGGGCTTTTGGATGCAAGTGTTATGTGCATAATAATGGAAAAGATTCTATAGGAAAATTTGATCCCAGAAGTGATGAGGGAGTTTTCTTGGGATACTCAACACATAGCAAAGATTATAAAATATACAATAAAAGAACTATGTGTGTAGAAGAAAGTGTACATATTGTCTTTGATGAAACTAACACTCTTTCTGAGAGACAGGAACCAGAAGATGAGGAGCTTGGACTGGTAAGGAGCAATGACCACATTGAAGCACCTATGGCAGATGGAACAGGTGATGGACCAGGTCCAACAACCCCACGCAACACGGCAGGGGGAACTCTACATGAAAATCCTGGCCCTGATCCCGTTCCACAACTACAAGACAACATGGAACAATCCAGAAATGAACAACTGGTACGCAAACCACACAAATATCAGAACTCTCACCCTCTTGATAACATCATGACAGACTTGAGATCTGGAATGAAAACTAGATCCTCCTTGAAATATCTGTGTGCATTCGATGCATTTCTATCCTTGATTGAACCAAAGAACATTGCCGAATCTCTACAAGATGCTGACTGGGTAACTGCTATGCAAGAAGAGCTGAATCAATTTGAGAGGAATCAAGTATGGCACTTGGTACCCAGGCCACTAGACAGATCAGTAATTGGCACCAAGTGGGTCTTCAGGAACAAGCTCGATGAGGATGGAACTGTTACAAGAAATAAGGCAAGACTGGTTGTTCAAGGATACATCCAAGAAGACGGAATTGACTATGATGAGACCTTTGCTCCTGTGGTAAGATTGGAGGCAATCAGACTTCTTATAGCATTTGCTGCATATATAGAATTCACTCTCCATCAGATGGATATTAAGAGTGCCTTTCTCAATGGATATTTGAAGGAAGATGTATTTGTCAAACAGCCTTCAGGTTTTGAAAGCAAAGAGTCACCTGATCATGTATATAAACTTGACAAGGCTCTTTATGGTCTCAAACAAGCACCTAGAGCATGGTATGAGCGATTGTCAAAATTCCTGCTGGAACATGGGTACAAACGAGGCAAAATTGACAGTACTTTGTTCCTAAAGGAAAAGGGGAAGGATCTTCTGATTGTACAAATATATGTTGATGATAACATATTCTGGGCAACTACTGAAAATCTTAGCAAGGAATTTACTACACTAATGGGGAGTGAATTTGAAATGAGTATGATGGGTGAGCTAAATTTTTTCTTAGGCTTACAAATCAAGCAAAACCCATATGGAACAATGATTCATCAACAAAAGTATGTGAAAGAACTCCTCAAGAAGTTCAAGATGGAAGATTCAAAGGAAATAGACACCCCCAAAGCCACAACTACAAAATTGGATGTCGATGAACCTGGTTCATCCGTTGATCAGAAGGTATACAGAGGAATGATTGGGTCTCTACTATATCTCACTTCCAGCAGACCAGATATTGTGTTCAGTGTGGGATTATGTGCTAGGTTTCAGGCAAATCCAAAGGAGTCCCACCTCACTACAGTGAAGAGAATTTTGAGATATTTGAAAGGCACCACTAAGTTGTGCCTCTGGTATCCTAAAGGTAGTAATTTCGACCTTGTAGGATATGTTGATGCGATTATGCAGGTTTCCTGGTTGACAGGAAGAGTACTTCAAGCATGGCTCACTTCTTGGGCTCTTGCCTTGTGTCTTGGGCAACCAAGAAACAAAATTCAGTAGCTATGTCTACTGTTGAGGCTGAATATGTGGCTGCAGCCTCTTACTGTGCCCAGTTGCTTTGGATCAAGCAACAACTCCTGGACTTTGGTATAGATGTGGGATGCATTCCTATTTACTGTGATAACACTAGTGCAATTAGTATGACAAAGAAACCGGTTCATCACAAGAGAACTAAGCACATAGATGTTAGGCACCATTTTCTGAGGGACAACTTTGAAAAAGGAATGATCTCAATCGAATTTTGTGCTACTGATCGTCAAATTACTGATATATTTACCAAAGCACTGAGTAGGAGTATTATGAGAGAAACATGCTTGAATTAGGGATGATTAAGATCACCTAATTGAAAACAAACAAAAAACTGGAAAAAAAATGAAAAAATGAAAAAAAGAATTCGCTAGAAAATTTAAATTAGGTACTTAATCAAATTAATCATTGCTCAGAATTATGTCTTTATTTCCATACTCTTCTGCCATGTATTAATACGATTCCCTAGTTGCTAATGATGTTTCTCTATTTTTGCAAATTGAGGCAAATAAAGGATTTTACCTGGATGAACCTGGTTCATCCATGCTGGCTCACATAACTGACAAGGTACGTTCTCATCTCCATACATGTATTAATTCAAGTCATACATGAGCGGGATTCTATCTATTTGTGGTTCGAATTCAATTCTCGTACTTACTCAAATAATGAACCAGTTTCAAGAAGTCCCATCTCACTTGATTAGCCTAGTTTTAGGGGGAAAGTAATTGTCCATTCAATGTCTAATCAATGACAGTTCTGAATCGATTAGTATCCTACTTGAGTTAATACTCTTCTGTTGTAATCTCCCCAGCCATAAGTTATAAAAAGGTCATCATTACCCATTGTGCATAAAGCAACAGTCGAACCTTGTTCAACTCACTCAACTCACAATCTCTACTGCCTCATGTCTTTCTTCTCTCTAAACAATTCAAAATCATGTCGTCACCCCCACCAGCTTCTTTGGATTCATCTCCAAATAGATATTATGATGGAGGCAACTATGAATCAGACTCAAATTCATCCTCAGTGTATAGTTCCGATTCTCCAGAAAAGTCGACAACCCCTAAACACCCTACAATCTCAGAACCCACATCAAACCCTACCCCAGCCCCCAAGCCTCGTCGTGTAAAAGTTCTTTCACAAAAATCTGTGGCTTCTGATTCAAGAGCCAAATTCTTGGAAGAATTATTGCATGTTGAAGAAGGCTCCACACCAGAATCGTCCGATGAATCATTCAAATCAGCCAACGAAGATGAAGCACCTGGTTCAACCAGTGTTGAGAAAGGTAATTCTGATGTTATCTCTGAAATAAATACTGCTGATCAACGATTTATGTTGGTGGGGTCTGTTCGATGTTGAAGTGCCTAAAATGCAAAGAAAATCTGGGAAAAAGAAACCTCTTGAGATCGAGGGAGATGTAAATGTGAGGGGATTGGGAGAGGATGGTACCACACTGGCAATATGTGGTCCCATTCTTGAAAATCTTGAAGAAGATGTCACAATCTTAGGGGGAACTAGTGGAGTTGAGGAAACTGATGCTGGGTTGGAGAAATTGATGAAAGAAATAGATGAACACGTTTCTTCTTGGGAAGAAACTTTGGCTGAAATATTGAGGAAGTTGGGGGACTCATATAACCCCAAGAAAAGAAGGACTTCAAAGTCCAAGAAGTCTAAAGCCTCAGTTCCTTTTCAAAGAAAAGGAAAGTTGCTGGTTCTGTTGAGGTACATGTTCCTAAGGTACGTGCTACGCGAAATACTATAAGAGAGGAGGAAGAGAAGTTAGAAAAGGCTCTACAAGAGAGCAAGAGGAAGAGGGCAACAAAGGGAAAAGCAAGAGTTGGAGAGCCTGTTGAGGCTGTTGTTATTAAAGATGAGACGTTGGACCTGGTCCAACAAGAGGAGCAGCTGGCTCCAGTTGTGGTTAGGACACCAAAACCGAAACAGGCTAAGTCTTCTTCAAAGAAGTCAGTTGTTGTGTCCGCTGCAACTCCAAGCACCGTCAAAAGGACCAAGTCCAAGCCAAAGAAAGTAAAAATTGCTACTAAGGAAGATGATGATGCAGACTAGAGTGGAGAGGAGGAGAAGTGACTACTGACAGAGTTTCCATGTTTGGAAAGAGAACGATCTTGAAGGGAAAGTTGATGAAGGATTTGGAGGAGCCTGAAATGAGGTATCTACTGGATTTTCTGGTAGCGCAGGGCTGGAAGGACATGGTCCTTCACATGGAAGGCAGGTTGGTCAGGGATGAAGTTGTGGAGTTCATAGGGAATGCCACATTCATTAGAGGCAGGGTTACCTCTTTGGTCAGGGGAGTTGAAGTCTCCTTTGATGCTCAAGAATTGGGTGTGATTCTAGATATTCCTGTTGAGGGGTATGAATACTACACTAGGCAGAGATGGCCTTGTTTAGATGGAATGTCCTCAGCACTCAGTATCACCAGATTCTTCTGCGACAATGAGAAGGAGCTTGAACCCAAGGTTGTGTACAATAATGAGATGAAGCCTGAGCATAAGCTTTTCTTTGAATTTGGGATCAAATTCATACTGCCCAGACAAGAACGAAGACACATTGCTAATTACATGGATTTGACCCTCATGGAGTGTCTGTACAGAGGCAAGCAGATAATCCAGCTCTTGGACAGAGTGGTGAATGGGACTAAAGCTCATGCAATCCCCTATGGCTTTATTCTAACTGCAGTTCTAACTCACTTTGGAGTTCCTGCGAAGAAGGCTGAGATGGCTACGACCAAAGATTATTTTGGGAAGGACACACTGTTGTCTTGTGATTATATTGTCACTGCTCCGGCAGATGAACCTGGTTCATCTCGGAAGCAGCCTGTAAATAGCAAGGTCCATACTTTGGTGCAGGAAAGCGAGTTAAAGGATATGGAAATCCTTCGATTGAAATCTCGCTTAATTGAGGTGGAAGCTGAGCGGGATGCTTTAAAAGCAGAACTTGCAAAGGAGAAGGAGAAAAACGAAGGTGTTCTACACCAAATGTTGTCCCTCCTCCAAACCAAGAACACAACATCGTCTGCACCCTCCCAGCCTTAGGTCTATCCAGTGCTTCCCAGTTATCTTTCAAGTGCCCAGTTTGGGACAGTGTCTAGCTTTTGTGGTTTCATTTTTTTCCTGTTTTGCTCAAGTTTCAATCGTTTTTGCTTTAATCTGTTGGTGTTTGATGTGCAATATTAAATCAATGAAGTTTGTTGATTTAAAAAGTTGTCTCAATTTCTAATTTAGCTTACATTATTGGTTTCTTGTGTTGATTAATCATGCTTGCACCTGCAGTTGTCTAAATTTGGCCATGAGTAAGAATTAAAAATTGGTAAGTTTCATTTTGCAACTTTTCGATGATGCCAAAAAGGGGAAGATGTGTGCTGGTGTTGTGTTTTTTTTTCAAAAAGTGATATTTATAACCTAATGAACCTGGTTCTCAATGATTAATGCTTAAAACTATACAAAGTGTTTGAAGTATATACAGGATAAAAGCACAGAGTTTGTCATCATCAAAAAGGGGAAATTTGTTGGCCCATGTCACTGAACAGATTAGTTGGCACAAGAATTGTTCATGCATAGGAGATATCAGTGATTGTTGAGTATCAAAGGGCCTAAAGGATGTCTACTAATACGAAAAGGTTGCAAACCGATAAAGAAGATTGAAGTTGATTTCAACAAGGAAAAAATAGAGAAGGAAGTTGAGTCATAGTCGAACTCATATACCCAGTTAGAGCTAGATCAGAATTGAACCATGTACTCAACAACTGACTCTATAAATACTCAATGTATTACTGCTGAAATCGGTGACGCACAAAGACAAAAGTGAATCAAGTTCTGAAAAGAAAAAGTTCCCAAGATATTTTGCAAGCAGAAGTATTGTGCGAAGGCTACAGTTCAACTAGAAGA
>MDKH01128975.1:0-10928 GCA_005239495.1 Nicotiana undulata | reverse complement strand
TGTTCTCGGGATCACTTCTATCTGTCGATGTGACTGCTTTATTTCACTTGTCCCCCTTTTACTATTCCCGTATCCCCTACTTGCCGGTTTATATCCTGCCTTGTGTTATTCTCTATTACCTGCTGTAGAATAGGACAGGTTATTGTAAATGTCAAGTCTAGCCTTGTCACTACTTCGGCCGAGGTTAGGCTCGGAACTTACTCAGTACATGGGTCGGTTGTACTGATACTACACTGCACTTCCTTGTGTTGTGCAGACCCTGCTACCGGACCCCGTGGAGCGTTCTGAGGGAGATACCTTAAGTCCACATCAGAGCATCGAGGTATACACTGGCGTCCATGGATCCCGAGGCTTCTTTCCTTGCCGCTTCATTGTCTTTCTCTTTTATTTCCAAGACAGTGTTGTACTTTCATTCCAGACTTGTATTTAGTATTCTAGTAGTTAGTCCGTGAGATTGTGACACCCCGGTTTTGGGAGTTTACGTTATTTCATGTTTGTTATGTTCTTACTTTCCGCATTTAAGCTTCGTTATTTTTATTATCAATGCTTGAGGGAATTCTGTCGGGAATATGAAAGAAGGAAAAAAAAACGTGTTATCGATCTTGGGTTGAACAGTTGCCCCACTATTATCTCAGAAGGTGATAGAAATTGGTCGAAGTTGATGAGTTAGTGTTTTATTCCGTATTAAATGATTTTAAATTGCTATTGCAAGATATACGTTGGCTGGCCTAGCGGGTTCAACGTTAGGCGCAGTCATGGCCTAAAGGGTGGGAATTTGGGTCGTGACAATCACTTATATGGTTGAGAAATTGAACTTGCCTTGTGTTGAACATATTGAACCCTACATGTTGAGAGGGGTAAAGGTAGATAAAAGAGTGTTATTACTATTCTCTATTGGAAGGTATGAGGATGCTGTAACGACCCGACTGGTCGTTTTGCGTATTAGGATCCTGTTCCCTTAAATGAAACCTTCCATAACGGCTATTCGTGCTTTATGACTTGCGGGGACGGGTAGTTTGGGATTCGGGAATGGTTTGAGTGATTTAGGAATACCTGGTTCTTTAAGGTTGGCCTATTTGGCCAAGTTTGACTTCGGTCAGCATTTTAAGCAAAAGACCTCGGAATTGAGTTCTGACAGCTCCAGTAGCTCTGTATGATGATTTCGGACTTGGGTGTATGTTCAGCTCGGGTTTTCGATGACCCGGGAACATTTCGGCGCCCGAAATGGAAATCAGGATTTCCTTATGTTTGAAATTTAGTTTGGGACGTGATTTTATGCTATCGAGGTCCGAACGGAATTTCGGGACCGAGAATAGTTTCGTATGGTCATTTATGACTTGTCTGCAAAATTTGAGGTCATTCCGAGTAGTATAGGCTTGTTTGGTGCATTGAAGTGAATTCAAGAATCTTAAGTTCTTAAGTTTGATCAATTTTGTTTTGGGGTTGAATTCTGAGTTTCGTTGTTGTTTTTCACGTTCCGGAAGTTTGAGCGAGTCCGTATCATGAATACAGACTTGCCGGTGCTTTTGGACGGGGTCCCGAGGGGCTCGAGTGAGTTTTGGAACCCCGGGAGCTAAGTTGGAAAAACCAGATTTTTGTTGTCTGGTTTCCTTCTTCGCGATCGCAGAAGGTGGATCGCGATCGCGAAGAAGGAATTTGGCTGGGCTGCTGATTGTTCTTCGCGATCGCAGCTTCCTCTTTGAGATCACGGAAGGTTGGGCCCTTGCTTCGCGATCGCAGCCCCATTCTCACGATCACATAGTGTCAAGTCAGGGGCGGGCACAGTTGCTCTTCGCGATCGCAGAGGTCTGGCCAGTTGACCTTCGCGATCGCAGGGTCCTTGTCGCGATCGTAGTGAATGAAGAACTGGGCAGTTTTATTAAATACGGGACTTAGCCTATTTCCTCCATTTTCATCTTCCTCCTCAAGTCTTTAGAGAGCTCTTCAAAGAACCTTCCACCATTGTTATTGAGGTAAGTAAATTCCATGATTTTAGTGAGTTTTAACATCAATTCCTAGCTAATTCTTTCTTCTAAATCATCAATTCTTGAAATTTGGTAGTAAATTAGGGCTTATGGGAGAATTAGTGAATTATCCATTCTAAGCCATGAATTCATGTATAAATCACGTAATTATGATCCTTAGGCTTCGGGTAAGTGATTCCTTCGAGAATTCTCGAAATCCGAACGTGTGGTCCCGGGGTCGAAATTACAAATCCTTCAAGAATTCCTAATTTTGGGTTTATTGGTTAATTCTTCTTCTTTGAACCTAAATTGATTCAATTACGCTATATTTGTCTAGTTGCAAGCCGTCGAGGGTAGATTTCGGAGATTCGGGGGCATCCTTGATCCGAGGGGTGATTTCGTCGCGAGGTGAGTCTCCTTTCCAACCTTGTAAGGGGGAAATGTCCCCATAGGTTCCTTATTTGTTATGTATACATGTTGTGGGGGCGCGTACGTACCAAGTGACGAGAGTCCGTACGTGGCGACTATATTGCTATGTCGGGTAGCTTTAGGACTCACAAGCATGCCTCTATGTGCCTTATTTGTACCTTGTATGTATTGTAAGTTGTGATTATTGTTGAGATGACATGGAAAGGTGAAATATTATGATTTCAATCCCAGTTGGCTACAGTGGTATTGTCACAGTCTTGTTGAGTTCACTGTTGAGTCGGTACACATATATACCTATATATGTATATGCACTTGTTATCGAGTCAGCACACGAGTCACAGACTGGAGGCACGATCGTGGGTCATCTTATATATTATTATTATCGAGTTAGCACATGAGTCGCAGGCATGATGCGCGATCGTGGGTCAGCTTATCATTATCGAGTCAGCACACGAGTCGCAGACTAGATGCGCGATCGTGGGGTCAGCTTATATATTATTAAGTCAGCACGCGAGTCGCAGGTATGATTCGCGATCGTGGGTTAGCTTATGACCTCAGTCCTTATGACCACCCTTATGACTCCGGCCGGTTGTCTTGTTCTGGTATTGTATTATCACTTAAGTCTGAGTCACTTATAGTGGGATTGACAGGTATTGTGTAAACGGAGGATTTGGCACTTGCAGTTCATTTTCAGTTGTTACTTGGATTACATTATTTGCTTATGTACTTGTTGATTTCTGCTTCACATGCCTACTACTTTAGCCATATCTCTTTTTATATTATATTGCTTGACTTTAGTGAGTATCTAGTCGACCTCTTGTCACTACTCCTTCGAGTTTAGATGGGATATTCACTGGGTACATATTTATTTATGTACTCATGCTGCACTTCTTCTTCTTATGTACTTGATTGTACAGTTCCGGAGGCTGGTACATCTGATTATCAGGCTGGTGCTAGATACTGATTTGTTTTATTAGACTTCACGGTGAGCTGCTCTTCCTGGCGACCTCCTAGAAGCACCCTGAAGTTCCTTTTGTTATTTTCCCTGTCTATTTCATCCAGACTGTGGATTTGTATCTATACATATCTTGTATATTCCGATAGTTGCCCGTGACACTCGTGACACTAGTTCCTGGCACACACGTAGCGTATATTTTGGGTTTTTGGGTTGTATATATTATATAGACATGCTTAGCGTTTGGTTCACGTATTTATGGTTTTACTTCATATCGCAGGCTATTATCATATTCATATCTGATTAAAAATTGGTAAATGTTGGAATGTTAGGCAACTGGGGAAAGTAACTCATAGTGTAATTCATGTTGGCTGGCCTAACCCCGCTGTTGGGCGCCATCGCAACCTAAATTAGGATTTCGGTCGTGACAGATGCGATCTGGTGTGATGTGATCATCCCATGAAGAATTATCATATCCTGTTGGGAAAGCCATGGTATGTCTACAGAAGAGCTTCATATAACATGAAACAAATAGATACTCTTTTGAGGTTAACGAGAAGAATCTCATTTTTTGGACCTTTGACTCCCTCACAAATTTGTGAAGATGAAAAGACTGTTAAAGACAATGTGGAAAAATATGAGAGAGAAAAGAATGAGAGGAGTAAGGGAGTGTATGTTGACATCCCAAGAGAGGAAAAAGAAGAAGTTGTGTTGAGTGAAGAGAGTGGGATGTCGAGTAAGGTAAAGAGTGATCTTGAGAAAAAAGAAAAGAGAGAAAGGCAATGAGATTAAAAAAGTCTGTGAGGTAGAGAGAGAAAAACAAGAGAGTTTGAGAGAACAAAAAAAAAACTTTAGTGAGAGAAAAGAGGCTAAGGGTGACGAAAAAGTTAGTTTTGTGGTAAAAGCCAAAGAGAGTGTAAGCAAGAAAAATGTTTCTTTACTTCCTATCCCATAAACGCTTTCTTGTTTTACTTCTTGTGATTTTGTGCAGCCATATATGGAAAGACCTTTTGAGAGGGGAGGTGAGGCACACGAGATGTTTGCAAAGGATCTAATTGGATTCCAACATGAATTTAGCGAAATCAATTCTTGTTGGATGGTAGAAGATAAAAGCTTGTTTAATTTCTTTGTTGTTGAACCTTTTGACTATTTTGATCCTTATTTACAGGTTTACAACATGGAGTTCCCTAAAGGCATTGCTAAGTTAGAGCCATTGCATAAAAGAATAAAAGGTGATGTTTTTCCATTAAGTCCAAGTATGGTATGTATAATCGGGTTATTCACATTCTTGGCCTTTCTAGAACACCTAAGGTATTTTTGGAGGTTGTAACGACCCGACCGGTCGTTTTGAGATTCAGCGCGTCGTTCAGCAGTTGGGAGTCATGAACAGCTCCATTTCGGGTATTGTGACTTGTGTGTATGGTCAGAGTTGAAATTCAGGAGGTTCGGAGTTAAATTGAAAGGAAAATTTTCATTTCGGAAGCCTTAAGTTGAAGAAATTGAGTAAGACTATAATTTTGAGTAAACGACCTCGGAATAAGGATTTGAAGGTTCCAGCAGGTTCGTATGATGATTTCGGACTTGGGCGTATATCCGAAACGAGTTTTGGATAACCCGGGAGCGTTTCAGTGTATATTGTGGAAGTCAGCATTTTGAAGGAATTTCCTAAAGTTTGGCTTAAAGAGCATTTCAGAGATATTGATGTCCGTTTGGGATTCCGAGTCAGGGAATAGCTTTGTATGGTGATTCTGGAGTTGGGAGCGCGATTGTAAGTGAATTCGGATACCCGGAAGTCAATTTAAGGTCATTTGCTAAAGATAGAAATTTGAAGGTTTTTGAGAAAATCCGACCGGAAGTGAAAATTTGGATATCGGGGTCGGAATACAATTCCGAAAGTTGAAGCAGGTCCGTAATGTCGAATGTGACTCGTATGCAAAATTTGGGGTCAATCGGACGTGATTTGATAGGTTTCGGCATCGGATGTGAAAGTTAGAAATTTCAAAGTTCATAAAATTAAATTCTTGCACGATTCATATTTTTGGCGTTGTTTGATGTGATTTGAGGCCTTGACTAAGTTCGTGATATGTTTCCAGACTTGTTGGTACGTTCGGACAAGGTCCCGAGGGGCTCGGGTTAGTTTCGGGGTGGTTTCGGACCATTTTTAGGCCATTTTTAACTGCTGGTTTTTGGTTACAGTAGTGTTCTACACGATCGCGGGGAGATGTGAGAAACGGGCCAGTGAATCGCGATCGCGGAAAGCCTTTCACGATCGCGTAGAGTAAATGTTCTGCTTCACTGACTCGACTTTAGAGGCTCATATCTCACAATCTATAAGGAATGTTGAGATGGTATAACAATGAAAGTTGTATCCCTTTGTGTCTAGTTTCTAGAAATTTAAACCATTCATGATTTGGATTTGTGTACAAAGAGATATGGCTGTTACGCTACAGGGTGTCCGGGAAGATGAAGAAGAAAATTGTGTTGCACATGGGCTGAATTTGCCAGATTATATCTAGAAATTTATAAGGAATTGGACGATGACCAACACATAAAAGTTGTATATATTTGAGTCTAGTTTTCAGAACGTTTAATAATTTGTCATTTGGAGTTGTGTGCAAAAAGTTATGACTATTCTACTGGAGGCTGGCCGGGCAGGCTGGGCAATTATTCTCCGCGATCGCGAAGCTCTTTCCGCAATCACGAATATTAAATTTTGTGCTGGAAATTTGTTCTCCGCGATCGCGAAGCATTTTCTGCGATCGCGATTAGTAAATACCTGGGTAGAATGATATTTTAGCGGGTTTAGCTCATTTTTCTTCATTTCTTCATGACTATGGGCGGATTTTGAGAGCATTTCAAGAAAGATTTCAACCAAGCTTTATAGGTAAGATCATTCTACTTATTTCCAAGTTAAATAAAAGATTATATCATGGATTAGAACATGAAAATTAGGGAAAATTTGTGGAAAAATTAGTATTTTGAGGAAAACCTAGAAATTTGGAAATTTGGATTTTAGCCACGAATTTAGCATGAATAATTGAGTAAAATGTGTTATTGAATTAGCTTCGGATAGGGATTTTCTTCAAGAAATTTTGAGGTCTGGACACGTGGGCCCGAGGGAATTTAGTTCATTTCATAGAGTCGGGCTGAGGAACTTTGTAATTTGAATTGGCTATGATTTATTGAGTATAGTTTCATTGAATTATCGTTATATGGATAGTTTGGGAGCATTGCGCATCCATTTTAGTCGTCGTAGAGGCTTGGAAGCCGGTGATGAATCTTCAGAGCGAGGTGAGTCTCCTTTATAACCTTGTAAGAGGGAATTGTCCCCTTAGGTGTTCTACATGCTACATGTAATTGTTTGTTGGGGCTATGTACGTACCAAGTGACGAGAGTCCGTACGCAGCGGCTACTATTGTTATGTCCGGGTAGTTAGGCCCCACATCATGCCCTGTATACTTCTTGTAATGAATTATATGTATGTTATAATATCCTATTGTGTGGTTTTGTTTCTCTGAGATTTATGGATTTTAAATTAATATGGAAGGAAATTGTTTTCACGGAAAAATATTATGAAATGTATTAACTTACGGGAAGGAATATGAAAGAAATTATTTATGGAAAGTATTATGAAAGGAAAAGAAATGACTTATAAGTTTTGTACTCATGTAAGATATTATTGTTTCCCCGAGCTTTCATTTACTTAAATAATTGGAAAGGATTGTGGTGAAATGAACTTTACATTCTGTGTGCGCATGTTGTCGCTTCGTAATTTACATCCCGCGAGCGATATGTAATTTCCTTCACTCTTATGGGAGCGGGCCGTATGCCACAGCGGATTTATAGTGCACTCTTGGTACGGGCCGGTCGATCCCCGGTAGTGCACAGGGATTTAATTAAAAATGCACTCTTGGTACGGGCCGGTCGATCCCCGGTAGTGCATGGACAAAGTTACACTATGATATGATATGATTACATTGATAGACGCACTCTTGGTACGAGCCGGTCGATCCCCGGCAGTGCGTAGGCAGGACTATTGTTAAGCATGCACTCTTGGTACGGGCCGGTCGATCCCCGGAAGTGCATAGCTATTCTTCACTATGATATGATTACATTGATAGATGCACTCTGGGTACGGGCCGGTCGATCCCCAGCAGTGCGTAGGCAGGATTATTGTTAAGCATGCACTCTTGGTACGGGTCGGTCGATCCCCGACAGTGCATAGCTATTCTCCCTCATGACTCCAGCCGGTTGTCCTACTCCTGTGTGCGCATGACTGTTTGGTACTTTTGTTTTCCTGATTTATGATTTGATAGATGTTTGGGGGAAAGGAAGCAGGTGAGTTGTTACTGCTTTCAATATTTACTTGGGAACTCTGTATTCTCTTCACAATTGTGGTGCACTATTTACATGTTTATTGTTTTCTTTATATCCTGTTTATTTCTATTTACTGTTGGACCTTAGTGAGTACCGAGTCGACCTCTCGTCACTACTTCTTCGAGATTAGACGGGATACTCACTGGGTACATATATGTATATGTACTCATACTACACTTTCTGTGCATTTTGTTGCACATGTACCTTTATAGTACAATGATTCATTTGGAAGACTTATACGGGCTGCATTCATCTAGAGGCGTTCCACAGCTGCCGGAGTCTCTCTTATGTGTACGTACATGTTATATTTATTGCCTTTGTCCCATTTATTTCTCGGATAAGAGTTGTATAATTGTATAAATTCTTAGAAATTGCTCATGTACTTGTGTCACCGGGTTCTGGGAAAGTGTTGGTATTTCTTGTACTGCATTAAGTGGATTTTCCGCCGTATTTAGTTTACGAGCATTTTCTTTATTATTTTATTATAAATGCAGAAAAAGACATGATTTTGAAAGTGTTAAGCAGGAAGTTGTTTGAACTGGTTCAGGGATTGGCTTGCCTGACAGTGTGTCCGGCGCCATCACAACCCATAGATTTTGGGTCGTGACAGAGGTAATGAACTGTACTCTTACTTATTATATTGGTGACTTTATATTTTTTATGGATGATGATATTTTGATGCATATCAAGTCATTAACTGTAATATCTAAGTTCAATGCAAGAGTAATTTTCTTACTTTTGAAATTGAGTATGACATAGATGATTATGCATTCCAACTTGGTGGAAAGAGGCATAAAATTTATGAGAAGAGGCTTGCTAATCAGTTAAATGTTCTTTCTTCTCTTATTCAAGTGCCTAATGAGTTTTCACGTGATAAACTTATAGAATGTGAGTTCCGTTGTTCGATGAGAAGTCATTCCTCTAGTCATGTTGCTTGTGAGCCTGTAAAAGTGCTTGCTTCTAGTAAAGAGGATATATGCGATTATTGAGACATTAGTGATCAAATACTCTTTCATGAACATAATCTATGACTCTTTTTGTGACACTTTGAACAATTATGTAGAATTTATTGAAGTTGTGAATATTATTGGGAATCATGAACTTGGATGTATTGAATATTTTATTTTGGAATTTATGGGTTCTTCTGACCTTTCTGAGAATTTATGTGTTTCTTTGAATAACTTACATGTAGAAGAATCTGTGGGATTTATGATTGATAATTGGCTATATGATAAAAGTGTCTTATTTGATACATGTGTCAGAGATAATTGTGTTAAATGGTTGCATGGCCAATATTTTGTAATTTCTTTAGTGTGCACATATTTGGAATACCTTATTGACAATATCGCATTGCAAATTCATTATATAGTGCATCTGAGAGAGGTTTTTATTTGACAACTCTAAGTAGGCATAAATTTTATTGGGATGATGATGTCCATATGCTTTATAAGGGAATATTTACACCTATTAGGCTTAATTGGGTTAAGTGGACACATGGTAACTATCTTATTTTATTCCTACCATTTTTTCAGATTAGTGGATGTCATTTACTAGTGCATGTTTTCTTTTTCTTGCAAGGTCGAAATTCGAGGACGAATTTTCTTCAAGAAGAGGGGAATGATAGCATCCTAGGAAGCTCAAATCTATTCAATAACAAGAATGAAGCTTTGGAATCTCAAAGAGGGCCTTTAACAAGATGTCAAGCTAAAGTGTTGCCAAACAAGGTCATTAGACATCAAGTGCAAGTAAAGAAGTTGTTAATTGGGATGAAAGAGCTCAAGGATAAAGTATATGAATTGGCTAGATATTTCAATTGTTTTATGGCCCAAGTTTATGTCCAAGAAGAGGAGGATCTGATCCCAAGAGACATGCTTTGAAGAAGGTCTTGGTCAGTCAACTTTTGAACCAATTTGGCACCTAAAATGTGTCCAAACTTGCAGCCCATGAAGTCCTAAATAAGGCCACGTTTTCATAGCATAAAAAGGACTTACTTGATGTCCAAGAAGGATACAATAGTCGTGCTAGATGTTCAGTGCAAGTTTGTGCCAATGCTTTCAAATTTCCTTTAAGATTTCCAAGATTTTCAAGATTCTATCCAAGATTTGTTTGGGATTTATTTTCATATATTATGGGACTATATTTATTGCTTTCCTAGTTAGTTAAGGTCATTTTTTTCCTTTTACTAAATTTTGGAACTACTTTCCAAGAATAACTTGGTTTTTGCTTCCTAGTATTTTCCTTTTTCCTAAGGTAGTTGGATTTGTTGTCCAATATAGTTTAGGACATTATTTCCTTGTTTTTAGGTATAATTTTGTGACCCCTCTCTATATAAAGGGTGTCTTCTTTGTTTTTAGATTAGATTATTATAGACAATATCAATAAAAATTATGAGATTTTTCTTGCAATCTTCTGTGTGGCTACTCTTGCATTCATTCTTCAACCTTCAAGCCTCAACTTAAGGTGGTAAGATTAGACCCTTTTCGAAATCTTATATAACTTCTAGGTATTCAAGAAAGGTGATAAGTTTAGGCTTATTATTGTTCTTGTTATTCTAAAGGGTCGGGTTTCACAATCTGTCTCTTATTTTTAAGTCTCTACCAAAGGCGATTAGTTCTTCGTTAGCTAATTTTTTTTGTTAGGATTCAACTCCATGAATAGACTTCTTGAATTCAAGAAACTATTTCTTGAATTCAATCTATCTTTAATTTTCTATCTTTTTTTTGTTTCTTTATTTTCTTTTAGTTTCCGCGTGTTTCTTGATTTTCTTTAGCAATTCTTGGACCCCTATCGTGTTGTTATCATCCCAGAAGCGGATTTGGGGAGGAAACTTAGTTCCGCAGAAGCGCGTCCGTAGGGGTGGAAGGTAGTGCTAAGTGCGAAGCCTAGGAGTGTAACGACCCGGTCTGTCGTTACGTAAAACCTGCATTATAACTGTTGTTAGAGGCTTATTATATGTTGGTTATTTTATTATTAATGTGTTAGAGTTGATAGGCTTAAAATGGGAAAAGTCAACTAAGAGTTGACTTATTGGTAAACGACCTCGGAATACGTATTTTATGGTTCGGATAGCTTTGTTAGGTGATTGCGGACTTAGGAGTGTGTTCAGAATATTTTTAGGATGCCCGATGTAGAATTAGGCTTGAATTGGCGAAGTTAGTATTTTGGCGAATTTCGGTTGATAGGCGAGATTTTGATCCAAGTGT
>MDKH01153739.1:0-25000 GCA_005239495.1 Nicotiana undulata | reverse complement strand
TTGCTACTGCTACTATTACTGCTCCTGCTCTTGCTGCTCCTGCTACTACTACTACTAGTGCTACTACTACTACTGCTGCTGCTCCTGCTACTACTACTGCTACTGCTGCTACTACTACTGCTACTACTACTGTTGCTATTGCTGCTGCTGCTACTACTACTACTGCTTCTACTACTACTATTGTTACTAGTACTGCTGCTATTGCTGCTACTTCTACTACTACTACTGCTGCTCCTACTGCTACTACTACTGCTGCAAAAGTACTACTACTACTACTACTACTACTGCTGCAGCAGCTGTTACTACTTTTATTGTTGCACAAGTACTAATGCTACTACTACTGCTACTACTATTACTACTACTACTCCTACTGCTGCTGCTGCTGCTACTACTACTACTACTACTACTACCACTACCACTAATACTACTGTTGCTGCTACTACTACTACTTCTACCACTACTACTACTACTGCTTCTACTACTGCTATTGTTGCTACTACTAATGTTGTTGTTGTTGCTACTACTACTACTACTACTATTGTTACTGCTAACGCGCTACTACTGCTACTTCTACTATTGCTGCTACTACTACTGGTGCTACTGCTACTATTGTTTCTGTTACTGCTACTACTGCTGCTCCTACTACTGATCCTATTGCTACTACTGCTGCTACTACTACTACAACTGTTACTACTGCTACTACTACTTCTACTACTGCTACTTCTAGTGCTACTGCTACTGTTGCTGCTACTATTGTAGCTACAGACTCATTTCCTTAAGAAGGTTATCATGCTATCCATCGTTGGGACGAGTCACCCGGTTCAAACAAAATCTAATATTGGAAAGAGTCGTGACGTAAAGAAAACCAAAGGCTTATTATCTACAAATGCATTAAAAAGAAGCTACTTAACAAAAGAAAAACTAAAATGGAAAACCAAAGAAGCTAATGGATAACTACTAAAGATAGATAAATAAAAGTAAGAAAAGAAAGAGAATCATCAAATTATTACAGTCCAAATGTATCCAAAACGTGTCAATGTATCAAATAAACTCCCCCTCTTGAATAAAAGTAAGCATTGTCCCAAATGCTTAGCAAAATAAGAGTGAAAGAAAAGAGGGTGAAGAAAATTCCCTAAGGATCCTTGGACGTCTTAGTGTACCTAGAAATATAATCTCCCTTAGGATCAACCAACTGTATCTCATCATAATCAAATCTAGGCGTGGCTAGGTTGTCGAACATCGCACGCACTGCCTCAGCAATATCGGCAGCAAGGTCTGGCTCATCAGACTGGCCAACTGGTGTCACCGGTGCATATGGTATTGATGGATCTCGGGCGAACTGCTGCTGGTCAAGCAACATATCAAAAGGTAGGTCACCGGTCGTGTAAAGTCTAGTCACCTCCTATCTCAGCTTGTCCACTGATTTCTGGCTTGCCTGAGACTTCCTCATCTTCTTCACTTCCTTTCCCAACTCCTCAATAACCGATCCGTGCTATACCAAGTTGTCCATGATCGTCTTATGGTTTTCTAGAATCTTCTTGAGCATCTCATCAATGTCAAAGGGGGACAGTGGTGCCTGAGTAGAGGATTGCTCTACATTAGTACTAGATAAGTCAAACAACTTAGAAGTAGTTGTCTGCATCCAATTGTTGTGACTCGCCCATATCTGGGAGACTCGCAGAGCTGATAGTGGAACTACGGGCATGGGAACTGGCTTCAGAGCTGCCCTAGGGGTTGTGGTAGGAGTTGAGGATGATGGTAGAGGCATAACAACGACATTGGTAGAAGGCTCAACAAAGGTGGATGGAAGTTTCGTTGTCTCAATAACTAACACCGCTGGCTCATTAGACTAGTAAGTGGTGGTAGAAGGCTGGATTTTCTTCTTTGGGTTGGTCGGATCCATCAGTGAATACCAGTCAAATATCTTCTTCGGCTTCACCTTGGTGTCAAAAGATCTCGGCTCTACCTTTGCATTGGTGAGGTACTCTATGATAGTGCTAAGATAAGGCTCGGACGAGCTATCTTGTCGTGCTATCAAGGAAATATTGGCCGACATCAAAACACCCATATTAATTGGGTTCCCGGCCATGATGGAAGCCACAAGAATAGCTCGAGGAATAGGAATATGAGTCTCATTCTGGCACGGATCCAGTGTGCTACAAACAAAAGTGTACCACCCATTCACCTCAAAGCTCAATATGTTCCGCTGAACGGGAACCCCAACGGTAATACATGGTGGTGGTGGCCCTGGTGGTGCTAACATATAAGCCAACAAAGGTTGGACTTCCTTCTTCATTTCACATTTCTCCACATACTCCTTTGGCTCTACATCCTCGAAGCTCAAGTACGAGTTTAGCGTATGCTGATCAAACCTCACCTTGAGGTTGCGCACCTTGGTCACCTTCGTCCCATTCTTTACGTGAGAAACATTGGCACGAAAGTCTCCGGGTTTTATGTCTCCAAATTTTTCAATGAGAACTGTCTCTCAAGGGTCAACGACCTCACTGGCCACCTCATACAAAAATAAGTGAAGGTGGCCAAGCTGACAAATCTATCCTCTCAGACCCGCTCTACTTCTTCCTTTTGCATTAGCACAAAAATTATTACCGTTATTTTGCAGTACTCAAGTGTAATAATTTGACCAACAAAAAAATTCAACTTGTTTTCTGGCATAAAATGTATCAGTTAAAGTTAGTGACTATTTTATTTAAACTTTCAAAATATATATGTTGAAATGTGTGATCATCTTATCTAAAAGTTTAAATTGTTAAGTATTAATTATAACACCAACAACAACTAGTACCATCTCTATATAATGTAATGACACGACCGGTCATTTTGAGCTCTAGCGCGTCGTTCAGTGGTTGGAAGTCATGAACAACTTCATTTCGGGTATTATGACTTGTGCGTACGGTCGGAGTTGAAATTTGGGAAGTTCGGAGTTGAATCGGAAGGAAAATTCTCATTTCGGAAGCCTTAAGTTGAAGAAATTGATTACGATTGGAATTTTGAGTAAACGACCTCCGAATTAGGATCTTACTATTCCAGCAGGTTCGTATGATGATTTCGGACTTGGGCGTATGTCCGGATCGAGTTTTGGATAACCCGGGAGCGTTTCAGCGTATATTGTGGAAGTCAACATTTTTTAAGGAATTTCCTAAGTTTGTCTTGAAGCACATTTCAGTAATAATGATGTCCGTTTGGGATTCCGAGTCTGGGAATAGCTTCGTATGGTGATTCTGGAGTTGGGAGCACGATCAAAAGTGAATTCGAATGTCCGTAGGTTATTTTGAAGTCGTTTGGCTAAAGATAGAAATTTGAAAGGTCTTTGAGAAATCCGACTGGAAGTGGAAATTTTTATATCGGGGTCATAGTGCGATTCTGAAAGTTGGAGCAGGTCCGTAATGTCGAATATGACCTGTGTACAAAATTTGGGGTCAATCGGGCGTGATTTGATAGGTTTCGGCATCAGATGTGGATGTTCGAAATTTCAAAGTTCATAAAGTTGAATTTTAGTGCGATTCATGATTTCGGTATTGTTTAATGTGATTTGAAGCCTCATGCAAGTCCGTGGGATGTTATGGTACTGATTCGTGTGATTGGACGGGGTCCCGGGGTCCTCGGGTGTGTTTCGGGGGTGGTTCCGGGTCATTTTTGAGTGATTTACTGTTGCTGTTTGCTGGTGCATCTGGTGTGAAATGCGATCGCGGCCATTGTTGTGTGATCGCGAAGAAGGAAATTTGAAGGTTGGATTTTTTGTTTGTGCGATCACAAGAAGGGGCGTGCGATCGCACAGTGCACCTGGGGGTTGCTGGGTTGGCCTGTGCGAACGCATGGTTGAAGCTGCGATCGCGGAGAAGGATTTGGAAAAAGGCCTGTGCGATCGCAGGCGTGCTTGTGTGATCGCAGAGAAGAAATCTGGGCAGCATGCTTGGCCTGTGGGATCGCGGCTAATATTGTGTGCGATCGCACAGAAGGTTTTCCTGGGCAGTGTTCAATTTAAAATGGATTTTTTTCATTTCTCTCATATATTTCTCATGGTTGGGGCGATTTTGGAGGATTTCAAAAGGTGATTTTCGTCAAGGATCACAAGGTAAGTTGTTTCTACTTATTTCCAAGTTAAATACAAGGTTATTTCATGGATTTGAACATGAAAATTGTGGGGAAAATTGGGAAATTTAGAGAAAACCTAGAAATTTAGTAATTTGGATTTTAGCCACGAATTGAGCATGAATATTTGAGTAAATTGTATATTTGAACTAGTAAAGCTATGGGTAGAGTTTATCTTCGAGAAATTTCGGAAACCAGGCACGTAGGCCCGAGGGCATTTTGGTCAATTCCTTGGCGAAGTTGAGAATTTATATAATCTGAATTTTTACCAGTATTAGAGTATATTTTCATTGGTTTGCCCGTTATTCGGCTAGTTTTGGAGCGTTGTGCATCAATTAGAGTCGTCGGAAGGGCTTGAAAGCCGGTTATGGAATTTCGGAGCGAGGTAAGTCTCCTTTCTAACTTTGTGAGGGAGAATTATCCCCCTAGGTGAACTAATTAAATATGTGTTACTATTTATGGGGGCTACGTATGCACAAGGTGACGTGAGTCCGTGCGTAGCTACTGTTATGCCATGTCCGGGTAGTCTAGGACCCACTAGCATGCCTTACTTGTTGTACTTGTGATTTTATCAATGATATTAGCCTGGTGATATTATCGAGTTAGTAATTGAATACTTAAAAGGGTCAAAGTTTACTTTCCTTAATCATTTGAGAAGAGAATGGATGCTGCCTTGCATAATTGTGTTCCGGATGAATCGGTGATATCTAAAACCTTATCAAACTTGGCAAATGAATTTTCAGAAATGATTTAAATACTATCTTCATGTTCACCTAAAGAGAATTTTATCACTTCTTTGAGAAACTACTTTCCTGATGAAATATGGACCCACTGTGTGAATATGTGTATTCACGGATGCCTGAGTCGCATGTATGATTCGCGAGTAGAATAACCCTATATTTAAGTATAACCGCGTCGCATGATCAATTCGCGAACGGGGCAGATAGATGCATCTATGGTTCGAGCCGTTCGACCCTCGGCATTTCCTACACAGATACATACATATGATGTACCACTTGTGACTTGAATTGTTAAATTGTCTTAAGGGCGTAAATTGTTGAATGATTTCATGGATAATGACTTGACAGATATTTGGAAAAAATGAAGTAGAAATTATTTATTTACTTCCAGTGTTTGTTGCATTTCAGTAACTTATAAAGTTTACTGATTTTATTACCCTCGTATGCCTTTTGCTGCTGTCATATATTGTTAAATTATATTGTTGGACCCTAGTGAGTGTCAAGTCGACCGCTCGTCACTACCTCTCTGAGGTTAGGCGGGATACTTACTGAGTACACGTTGTTTTTGTACTCATGCTACACTTGCTGTGCATTTTGTTGCACAAGTACTTTCATAGCGATGAGGCTGGTTTGGAGACTTAGGCGAGCTGCATCATCCGGAGGCGATCCGCAACCGGCAGTGTCTTCCTCTATGTATTGTATTTATTTTATTCTAAAGTCCTTGTCCAACTTGTATTTCGGACAAGCTTTGTAGTATTTAGTAAAAAGTCTTAGAAATTATTCACGTACTTGTGACACCGGGTCCTGGGATGTACTTGGGTTGTATTTTATTAAAGTGGAAAATAGACTGTTGTTTTTACTTAATTGGATTTCCCCTAGTTATTATGTATTAAAGTGAAAGGTAACGATTTTAAAAATGTTGAAACAGGAATTTATTTTAAATTAGTTAATGATTGGATTGCCTGACAGTGGTGTCTGGCGCCATCACGACCTTATGGATTTTGGGTCGTGACATATAAGTTGTCCTTATTTTAATAGATTTGTTAAAAGAGGAGGCAATGAGAGATTGTTGACAGAAGATAAAAAGCACATATGATTAAGTGCATGAAAACTTTCTGCACCTCACTCTTTTGTGCTCTCTAATCTTCTGTCATCATCCTCAACCCCTCCTTACTAACATTTTTATTGTGTTTGTACTGTTACATACTTATTCCTGTTGTATTAGCTCAAAAAATTCTTACCGTTATTTTGCAATACTGAAGAGTAATAATTTTACAAACACAAAACTTCAAGTCATTTTTTGTCATAAAATGTATCTGTTAAAGTGTGTGACTATTTTATTTAAACTTTCAAGATAAATCTGTTGAAATGTGTGATCATCGTATCTAAAAATTTAAACGGTTAATTATTAATTATAACACCAGCAACAACTAGTACCATATCTATATAAGTCGTCCTTATTTTAATAGATTTATTAAAAGAGGATGCAATGAGTGATGTTGTTGACAAAAGATAGAGAGCACAACTGATTAAGTGCATGAAAGTTTTCTGCACCTCACTCTTTTGTGCTCTCTACTCTTCTGTCATCATCCTCAACCCATCCTTACTAAAAAAAAAATGTATTTGTATTGTTACATACTTCTTCCTTTTGTATTAGCACAAAATTATTACCATTATTTTGCATTACTCAAGTGTAATAATTTGACTAACAAAAAATTTAAAGTTATTTTCTGGCATGAAATGTATCTGTTAAAGTATGTGACTATTCTATTTAAATTTTTTAAATATATATGTTGAAATGTGTGATCATCTTATCTAAAAGTTTAAACTGTTAAGTATTAATTATAACACCAACAACAATTAGTATCATCTCTATATAAGTCGCCTTTATATTAATAGATTTGTTAAAAGAGGAGGCATCGAGAGATGTGATTGACAGAAGATAGAGAGCACATATGATTAAGTGCTTGACAATTTTCTGCACCTCACTCTTTTGTGCTCTTTACTCTTCTGTCATCATCCTCAACCCCTCCTTACTAACAATTGTATTGTGTTTGTATTGTTACATACTTCTTCCTTTTGTATCAGCTCAAAAAATTCTTACCGTTATTTTGCAATATTCAAGTGTAATAATTGAACTAACAAAAACTTCAAGTTATTTTCTGGCATAAAATGAATCTGTTAAAGTGTGTGACAATTTTATTTAAACTTTCAAGATATATTTTTGAAATGTATGATCATCTTATCTAAAAGTTTAAACTGTTAAGTATTAATTATAACATCAACAAAAACTAGTACCATCTCTATAAGTCGTCCTTATTTTAATAGATTTATTAAAAGAAGAGGCAGTGAGAGCTGTTGTTGACGAAAGATAGAGAGCACATATGATTAAGTGCGTGAAAGTTTTTCGCACCTCACTCTTTTGTGCTCTCTACTCTTCTGTGATCGTCCTCAACCCATCCTTACTAACATTTTTTTGTGTGGTTGTATTGTTACATACTTCTTCCTTTTATATTAGCACAAAATTTCTTACCGTTATTTTGAAGTACTTGAGTGCAATAACTTGACTAACAAAAAATTTCAAGTTGTCTTCTGGCATAAAATGTATTTGCTAAAGTGTGTGACTATTTTATTGAACTTTCTAAATATATATGTTGAAATGTGTGATCATCTTATCTAAAAGTTTAAATTATTAAGTATTAATTATAACACCAACAACAATTAGTATCATCTCTATATAAGTCGTCTTTATATTAATAGATTTGTTAAAAGAGGAGTCATCGAGAGATGTGATTGACAGTAGATAGAGAGCACATATGATTAAGTGCTTGACAATTTTCTGCACCTCACTCTTTTGTGCTCTTTACTCTTCTGTCATCATCCTCAACCCCTCCTTACTAAATTTTTTATTGTGTTTGTATTGTTACATACTTCTTCCTTGTATATTAGCTCAAACAATTCTTACCATTATTTTGCAATATTCAAGAGTAATAATTTGACTAACAAAAAACTTCAAGCTGTTTTCTAGCATAAATTGATCTGATAAAGCATGTGACTTTTCACGACCCAAATCCTAAATCAGGTCGCGATGGTGCCCAACACCGAAGGCAGGCAAGCCAACACTGATTGTGAGTTTCATTTAACTTCCCCAAAATAATTTTCGTCACTTACTAAGTTCAAATTTGAGACATTAAGTACAACAGACAACTTAGTCCATTTTTAAACAGGAATAGCCATAAAAGTCCTAATTTATAGTTACAGTCCAAAAATATAATGTCTACTACGTGTGTGCTAGGAACTAGTGTCACAAGTTTACAGGCATCTAGTAGAAATGAGAATCCAAAACAATACAATTTGCCCTACTGTCTGAGGAAAAGTAAGCATGCATAATAAAAGAAGGAAAACTCCAAGGTGCTGCTGGAAGTCGATAGGAAAAAGTAGCTCACCGAGAAGTCTGAACCAGATATAAGTCAGGGACGAGCTCCAGACTGATACCGAGATGCACCTGCCTCAGAACCTGTACAATTAAGTACATAAGCGTAGCATGAGTACATAAACAATATGTACCCAGTGAGTATCCCGTCTAATCTCGAAGAAGTAGTGACGAGAAGTCGACGTGATACTTACTAGGGTCCAAATAATATAGTTTACATGTAAGACTAATGAGGAATAGCAGTCATGAACCATAATGAAGGCAGGAGCATCAAATAACATTTACAACTATCCTTACGTGTCAAGTTCCCTAGCATGTAAATTACCTAGTTTTCCTTTTCATGATATTCTACAGACGCACATTCACATAACCCCCAAACAATTTACAAACACATAACATGCCGTGAACGTACGGCTGGTACGATGCGAAAATAAATGTGCACTGCCGAAGGGTCGAACGACTCGAACCATAGATGCATCTATTACACCGCTCGCGAATCGAGCATGCGACGCGGTTGGCATAATAGTAGGGCTACCTCACTCGCGAATCATACGTGCGACGCGGGTACCCGTATACATACACATAATTAACAAGATATCAGAAATTCAGTAAAAGATATACTTACAGGAAAAAGATTCAATAACGATAAATTTCCTAATGTAACCTCCTAGATATTCATTAAATTAACATCTAAGATTATAGATACAGCACATAAAACATGTTTGTGAATCCTAAAACTACCCGACATAACATAATAGTAGCTACGCACGGACTCTCGTCACTTCGTGCGTGTGTAGCCCCCGCAATTAAAGACATGCAATCATTTATATTTACCTATAGGGACAATTCCCTCTTACAAGGTTAGAAAGGAGACTCACCTCATGTCAAGTCTACCTTCCTGATCAAGAACGCACCGGAAACTCCAAATTCGTCTCCCAAGGACTCGAAACTAATCAAATATTGCATAAATAAATTAATCTATACTGGAAAGTATGATATTCCTCTAATTAAACGATTATTTCATCCTAAATTGAAAAATCCCAAAATACACCCCTGGGCCCACATGCTCGAATTCCGAATTTTTTTTGAAGGAAACACTCACCCATAGCCTAAGGATCAACATTACATAGTTTTGTATGATTTCATCACAAATTTGTTGGTAATTCTCTCATTTTTCATAAAACCTAGGTTTGTACCCTAACCCATGATTCTACAAATTAATGTGTTAATCTACCTAAGAATTTAAGTATTAAACTAAGTTTAGGGTAGAAATTACTTACCTTACAGTAGCTAGGTCGTTTATCCCCTTTGCATGCTCTAAAAATCGTCAATGGTGGAAAAGAAATGGTGAAAAATGGCTAAGTCCCGTGTTTTTAAAAGAACCTTACTGCCTACAGGCTTTTCGCACCTGCAGCTCGAGGACCGCATATGCGGTTTCGCATCTGCGAAAATGGGAAAGGGAGCCTGGGTTCGCACCTGCGGCTCCGCTTCTTCGGATAGTGACCGCACCTGCGGAACTTGGCATTCTCACCTGGGGCCTCACCTGCGAGGCAGGGGACCCCAGAAGAGGTCTCGCACCTGTGGCTAGGCCACCGCAGGTGCGGTCGCACCAGATCTGGTGCACCAGCAGTCATTTGCTGCTGGTTTTTGCCTCGCTTGATGCCCGAATGGCATCTGGGCCCACTCGAGATCCCGTCCAAATATACCAACAAGTCCTAAATCATAATACGGACTCGCTCGAGCCTTCGGAACTCCCAAAACAACGCTAAAACTAAAAATCATACCTCAAAACCTATAGGATCAAACTTAAGAACTTTAAGTTCTTGAATTCGCAAATAATGCGCCGAACCTACCTATACTACTCGGAATGACATCAAATTCTGCGAGCAAGTAATAAATGACATAGCAGAACTATTCCCGGTCTCGGAATTTCGTTCAGACCTCGATAATACAAAAACACGTTCCAAACGATAATTTTGACTTAAGGAAACTCTTACTTCACTATTTGGCGCTGAAACGCTCCCGGGTCATCCAAAACCCGTTACGAACATACGTCCATGTCCGAAATCATCATATGAAACTACCGAAACCGTCGAATCTCGATTCCGAGGTCGTTTACTAAAAACCTTGACTGAAGTCAAACTTGGCCTTTAAGGCAAACCTTAAGGAACCAAGTGTTCCTATACCATTCAGAACTCTTCCAAATCCCTAACCACCCGTCCCCCAAGTCATAAATAAGTAAAAGAAGTTACGAAAAGTCTCATTTAGGGGAACATGGTCCTAGAATGCAAACGACCGGTCGGGTCGTTACATTCTCCACCTCTTAAACAAGCGTTCGTCCTCGAACAAGTCTAGAATCATACCTGAAGTGCTGAATAGGTGTGGATATATGCTCCACATGTCCTCCTCGGACTCCCAAGTCGCCTCCTCTACTGGTTGGCCCCTCCACTGGACCTTTACGGCGAAAACTCTCTTGGACCTCAACTGGTGATCCTGCCTGTCAATAATAGCAACTGGCTCCTCCTCGTAGCCCAACTTCTCATCTAACCTAATGGTGCTGAAATCTATCACGTGAGAGAATTCGGCGTGGTATCTCCGGAGCATGGACACATGAAACACCGGATGAAATCCTGATAAACTGGGAGGTAAGGCAAGCTCATAAGCAACCTCTCAAACTTGCCTCAATAGCTCGAATGGACCTATAAACCTTGGGCTCAATTTTCCCTTCTTCCCAAACCTCATAATACCCTTCATCGTCGAGACTTTCAACAGAACCTTCTCTCCCTCCATAAATGATACATCACGCGCCTTCTGATCCGCGTAACTCTTCTGTATGAACTGTGATGTGCGAAGCCTTTCCTAAATAAGCTTCACTTTCTCCAATGCATCCCTTACCACGTCGGTGCCATATAACTTAGCCTCGCCAGGATCAAACCACCCGATAGGAGAACGACATCGCCGACCATACAAGGCCTCAAATGGAGCCATCTCAATGCTGGACTGATAACTATTATTATAAGCAAACTAGGCCAAAGGCAATAACTGGTCCCACTGACCTCCAAAGTCGATCACACATGCCCTGAGCATGTCCTCCAGTATCTGAACTGTCCTCTCCGACTGCCCATCAGTTTGGGGGTGAAATGTTGTGTTGAGCTCTACCCGGGTGCCTAACTCACTCTACAATGCTCTCCAGAAGTGCGAAGTGAACTGAGGACCTCGATCTGATATAATGGACATAGGGACACCATGCAACCGAACTATCTCTTGCATGTAGATCTGGGCCAACATCTCCGAAGTATAAGTAGTAGCTACTGGAATGAAATGCGTCGACTTGGTCAACCTGTCTACAATGACCCAAACCGTATCAACCTTCCGTAAAGTCCGAGGCAACCCAACTACTAAATCCATAGTGATGCGTTCCCATTTCCACTCAGGTATAGACATCTGCTGAAGTAGGCCTTCTGGCCTCTAATGCTCATATTTAACCTGCTGGCAATTCAAACATCTGGCCACATACTCCACTATGTCTTTCTTCATCCGCCCCCACCAGAAATGCTGTTTCAAGTCATGATACATCTTCGTAGCACCAGGATGAATAGAATACCGTGAACTGTGAGCCTCCTCCAGAATCCTCTTCCTCAGGCCATCAACATTAGGGACACAAAAGCAACCCTGAAGCCTCAGAACACCATCCTCACCGATAGAAACCTCCTTAGCACCACTGTGCACTACTGTTTCCCGGAGAGCCACCAAGTGCTGGTCATCAACCTTCCCAGCCCTGATTTCCCCCAATAAGGATGACCGATCAACCACACGTGCAAGAACTCAGCTGGGCTCTGAAAGGTCCAACCTCACCAAATGATTAGCCAACGACTAAATGTCCAAAGCTAGAGGTCTCTCCTCCGCTGAAATATAAGCCAAGCTACCCATACTCTCCGCTTTCCTGCTCAAGGCATCTGGTACCACATTTGCCTTGCCCGGATGATAAAGAATGGTGACGTCATAGTCCTTCAACAACTCAAGCCACCTGTGTTGCCTCAAATTAAGATCTCTCTGCTTGAACAAGTATTGCAAGCTACGGTGGTCTGTATAAACCGCACAAGACACCCCATACAAATAGTGCCTCCAAATCTTAAGAGCATGAACAATCGCTGCCAACTCCAAATCGTGCACATGATAATTTTTGTCATGAACCTTCAGCTGACGCGAAGCATATGCAATAACTCGCCCCTCCTGCATCAACACACATCCCAAACCAACGCGAAGCATCGCAATAGACTATATACATCCCGAATCCGGAGGGCAATACTTGAACTGGTGTTGAGGTCAATGCTGTCTTGAGCTTCTGAAAGCTCGCCTCGCACTCGTCGGACCATCGGAATGGGGCATTCTTCTGAGTCAATCTAGTCAGAGGAGCTGCAATGGATGAAAATCCCTCCACAAATCAGCGATAATAACCTGTTAGGCCCAAAAAGCTCCTGATCTTTGTAGCTGAAGTAGGGCGTGGCCAACTCTGAACTGCCTCAATCTTCTTAGGATCAACCTTGATACCCTCCACGGATACCACATGTCCTAAGAATTCCAAAGAATTCAACCAAAACTCACACTTGGAGAACATAGCATACAACCTCTGTTCTCGCAAAGTCTGGATCACAATTCTCAAATGCTGCTCATGCTCCCCTAGACAACGTGAGTAAATCGGAATGTCATCAATAAAGACAATAAGAAAAGAATCAATATAAGGCCTGAATACCCCATTCATCAAGTCCATAAATGCTGCTAGGGCAGTAGTCAAGCAAAAGGACGTCACCAGGAACTCATAGTGACCATATCTCGTACGAAAGGCAGTCTTCGGAATATCCGAGTCCCAAATCTTCAATTGATGGTACCTCGATCTCAAGTCAATCTTAGAAAAGAACCGAGCACCCTGCATTTGTTCAAACAAACCGTTGATACGCGACAACATGTACTTGTTCTTGATAGTGACCTTTTTCAACTGGCGGTAATCAATACACATCTGCATAGTCCCATCCTTCTTCTTCACAAATAACATTGGAGCACCCCAAGGCGATACACTCGGTCTGATAAACCCCTTAGCCAACAACTCCTCAAGTTGTTCTTTTAATTCCTTCAATTCCTTCGAAGCTATACGGTATGGGGGAATAGATATAGGCTGGGTGTCTGGAGCTAAGTCAATGTAGAAATCAATGTCACGATCCGGTGGAATGCCCGAAAGGTCTTAAGGGAATACATCCACAAACTCTCGAACTGCAGGCACTGAATCAATCGTCAGAGACTCGGCGATTTTGTCCCGCACGTAAGCAAGATAAGCCAAGCAACCCTTCTCGACCATATGTCGAGCCTTCAGGAAAGAAATAACCCGACTAGCTGCACTAACTGAGGAACCTCTCCACTCCAATCTTGGAAATTCGGGCATGGCTAGAGTAATAGTCTTGACATGGCAATCTAGAACAACATGATAAAGAGATAGCCAATCCATGCCCAGGATGACCTCAAAATCAACCATATCAAGCAACAAGAGGTCCGTTCTGGTCTCGAACTCACAAAATGTAACCACACAGGACCGAAAAATCTGGTCCACAATCACAGAATCGCCACAGGAGTGGACACATAAACAGGAGCACCCATGGACTCACGAGGAATATCCAAGAAACGAGCAAATAAGGCTGACACATATGAATAAGTGGAACCTGGATCAAATAATACTGATGAATCTCTACAACACACTGAAATAATACATGTGATCACGGCATCTGAGGCCACTGCACCTGATCTGGCCACAATAGCATAGAATTTGGCTGGAGCGCCGGAAGACTGACCTCCACTAGCATGAACAGGAGCTGTTTGTGCTCCCCCTGATTGGACTCCACCTCTGGGACGACCTCTACCAGTCTGTCCTCCACCCCTGGGTGGCCGGATTGCTGGTGCTGAACTCATAGGCTGGTAACTCTGCTGAATGGCCTTGCCCCGAAGCCTAGGACAAGTCCTCCTCAAATGGCCTACTGCCCCGAAGAAGAAGAACCCTGAATAGCTGGAGGGCGGTATGAACTCTCCGACATAGAACTGAAATAAGGTCCGGAAGACCCCTGATGAACAGAATACCCGCCGGAGAAACCCTGAATGGCTGGTGGGCTATAAGAACTCTCCGGCATAGTGCTGAAGTAAGGCCTCGCTGGGACACCTCGTGGAGGTGGTGGGTGTTCTGAATATGAAGGCCTACTAGGCTGGCCCCTACCGAACTGACCTCTGCCCCTGGCTGGAGCACCTCTGAAATCCCCATAGAATCTAGCTCTCTTATCCTGCTGACTCTGCTATCTGCCCCTCGATCGGTAACCCTCAATCCGACGAGCAATCTCGACCACAAGCTGATAGGGAGTGCCCATCTCCACCTCTCGGGCCATGTTGGTCCTAATACCTGAGTGCAACCCAGCAACCTCCGCACTCTCTCAGCATCAGTAGGAAGTATCATGAGGGCATGACGAGACAGCTCAGAAAACCTAGCCTCGTAGTCAGTCACAGACATCTGACCCTGCTCCAGCTGCTCCAACAGATATCGTAGCTCTTCCCTCTCAGAGGGTGAAATATATCTGTCCAGGAATAACTGAGTGAACTGCTCCCAAGTGAGGGGAGGAGAATTTGCCGGTTTGCCGAGAATATAGGACTACCACCACCTACGGGCCCTGCCCTCTAACTGGAAGGTAGTGAAATCAACTCTATGGGACTCCAGTATCCTCATGTTGTGCAGTCTGTCCCTGCACCTATCAATAAAGTCATGTGTGTCCTCATGACACTCACCTACGAAGACAGGAGGGTGCAATCTGGTCCATCTATCCAATAACTTCTGTGGATCGCTCCGCAGCTGGTCTGGGCTCAGGTGCTGCTGCTACTAGCTAGGCCCCGCCCACGAGCAGTGTACCCGGGGTCTATAATACAAATGCTGCATTACCCGCCTGAGATGTGGAAGGATCCGCTGGAAATAAATCATCCTGGGTCATGGTGTCCATGAACTGCATCATCCGGCCCATGACCTCCTGAAATCTTGGACGGTGGTCGGAAGCCATGAGTACGATTTATTCCACTTGTAGTGGACTGTTTTGTAGTCCACTCGTGTTGGCCTTTTGTGTTGCTGATTTATGGAGTTTGGAAGGATAAAGGGCGTGGAGAAATGCCACATGTGATAGGATATTGGGTTGGTCGCTCACCGTTGCAATTCCAGACTAATTGATACCTTCTTGATTTGGTGTATTATGGTATATTTTGTCTTTTTTGTATTAAATGTCCCGAATTGTAGTTAGATTGTTTTAGAGTTACTGATTGTATTGTGTTGTTGTCTCGCCTTAGTAGGATTGAGGAAGCAGCAAAATCAGGGAAAATGCTACCTGTTCTTTTACATAGTAAGTTACTTTTGTTATATAAATGAGAGAGTCATTCGTAGCTTGACAATAGCTTCACTGCCATTGTTGTAGATTGATTCAAAAGTCTAGGTCTCGTTGTTTATTGATTCAAAAGTCTAGGTTTTTAAGTTTACTGCCTAGGATAGGTTATTTACCGTGAGTTGAATAAGTCTTTTATAGCTTGTTTGGTCAAACTAGAAAAATCAGCTTATTTTGAGAAGTGATTTTCCAGAAGTACTTTTCGTGTAAAGGAGTTTGTGACTAATTAATTTGAAAAACACTTCTAAGCAGCAATTAGTGTTTGACCAAGCTTTTAAAAAGTGCTTTTGAGAAGAAGCTACTTTTTTCTGCTTCTCCAAAACTGCTTTTGCTTATACTCAAAAGCCTTTTTTTTCTTCTAAAAGCTGACCAAACACTTGAACTTTGAAAAAAAGTGCTTTTTAGCTTGGAGAAGCTTGACCAAACAGGCTATTAAGGTTGAAAGAGTCTTTGTTAGGTTGCAATTTTTAATGATTTTGTTGCTACTTTTCTGGTGTTTTCCTAGTCGTTAGTCAAGTGGGAGTCTTTTGGATAGGTATTATCTTTGTGAATTTGTAAGCCGATAAAAGGCAGACTCTTCCGATTAATAAAGTACGCTCTTCTACAATGAATTTCCTTCATCTTCCTCGCATAACTCTAAGTTCTCGAGTTAACTAATATCTCTTTTTCCTACAATTTACTTTAAGATGAATTAATGACTGTACGGGACGAATTGGCCACAACTAATCGGCAGGAAGGTTACTTGGGTGAAACCTACTAGAAATGCTATTGAAGTCGATACGGATGGAAGTAGCATGAAGAACGAACAAAGAGTAGGTGTAGGAGGAACTATCGGAGATGTTAGAGGTAAAATGATCATGGCTTTCTCTGGGTGCGTTCAGTTTAATTTGTAGCAACTCAGAAGAGGCTCAAGCTTCTTTTTTGGACTAAATTAGTGTCTATCTAATGTGTACAACGAGTTCATTTTGGATTTAGGTTTACTTCTTATTGATAACATTCTGAAAGGGATGAACAAAGCACCGTAGAAATTTCTAACAATCAAGGTGTAGTGAAAAGGACCAAAAGATGCTCTCTCAAGGCCAAGTAGAGATACAGCTTTGTTTTAGGGAATGGACAGAATCCATATGCCATTATTCAGAATCAGACAAGCGAATAAAATGTATAGGCTTGTTTTTTGAAAGCTAATTTTGTCAAAATTATACAGGGTATCCTCCCCTTTAACATAATTTATCTGTATGAATAGGAAGGAAGTTTTTACTGTAGTACGTTTGGCGATGAAATTTATTATCTAAGCATAGACAAGATTTGCCTTTTAAGCCATGGAGACAAAATAGTATAGAGTAAATTCCTTATAAACTTTGAATCATTTGGATCGAATTGAGGGCACAGTTTCATTTGGATCGAACCATTTTGTTGGGCTTCACAAGTGAGTTTACTTCTGTAGACAGAAGTTTAGTGAGATGTCACTTTACTATAAGATCCAAACCCAAGACATATACAGGTCAGAGGCGGATGTAGTATTCTACCGACGGTTTCAACTGAACCCATAATTTTTGACGCGAAAAAAAAATTATACGTAAAAATTCATTATAATTGTAAAAATATTAGGTATGAATTCATAACTTTAAAAATATAATGCGTACAATGGAAAATATCTTAAAATTTGAAGCCATATGATTCAATTTCTGAATCCACTTATGATATAGGTTATGTGATGTGACTTCCAAGTCCAATTAACAAAAGAAAACAAGTCATGCGCGCATGTCATATGGCCATGTCAAGCCAAATTAGAAGACTATTAAAATTACAATGAGTATGAAGTTATGTGGCATGTCAAAGTAAAGACTAATGAAGACTTCAAAACGTTCTGAGTGTCGTATTTTTTCTCAATAAGATAAAGCTTTTCATAAGTTTAATTTGATTGGTTTAATGACTTAATGGACCAACCAAATCCAGTAGCAGTTCCTTTCTACGTTTGAAACTATAAGCAGAGGTTCTCCATGAAGACATAAGCACGCCATAAAAAGCAAATTCAAGATGAACTTGTCAAATTCTAATTAAAATAAAGTTCAAATTCATTACAAAGAACATTCCCACCGTTAACAGATGTTATATGTGCCAGCAAAATATAGAGACTAACAGACACCTTCTCATTGCACAGTAGTTAGTGATATTTTAGAACATGTTCATCGCTGTTTTCGGTTTAAGATGGGTCATGCCTACCAGCATGAAAGATGCCTACATCAGTTGGATCTCTTGGAAAGTTGATAAATCCATCAGACAAGTATGGAAAATAATTCCTTCTTGTATCTTTCGGTGTGTTTGCAATGAGAGGAGCAAATGTGTTTTGATGGAATATCAACTCCAAACCACGCCGTCGAGATTAGTTGTCTTTTCAATTTTATGTAGTTGGGATAGTTTGTCTCGTGAAGACTCTCGTGTCAAACTTTCGGCTTTGTTAGCTCTTTATCGTTAGCATAGGTCTCATTGTAATAAAGCGAACAAACTCGCACTTGTAATACCACTTATTTCATCCAAAAAAGAAAATTCAATACAGCAAACTCAAGAACAAACTATAAAGCACCACGTCAACATCAGTGAAGGAGATGTCCCAGAGAAGGTAACTCTTTTTTCTTTCTTTTTTTTTTGTAATAAAAAACTAATCATTGGTGCTATTTTTTCTAACAAGGAATTTGCGTTACAAGTTACAAGATGCCGCAGCTAAACGATTTAGCAAAGCAAAACAAATTCAACTTAACCTGACAAGTGCAGGAGACACATGTTTAAGGAAGCTGTTCTGCGGAAGTTGTTCATTAATATCTAAGAGGCCGATCACTTTCAAAATTGTCCAATTGGTACTATGATGAATGGTAATTCTATTTCTCGCTAAATCATAGCATCTGCACATCCTCTTTCATCATTCTATGAACTGATTTTCAACAGCAGGCTTTCCACTAAAGATTCTCTGTCTTGCTTCAATGGCCTGTAACATCCAAATCCACAAATGTTTAAGTTCCACAAGGTAGCTTTTACATTCTGAAGAATCCTATCAACCTCCTAGTCCTATGTTTATTTGATTCAAACAGTATCATAATTCATTCTCTTTCATGATTTGAAGAGTGACATAAAGCAGTAACTGATAAGAATTTGAATGTTGGGTCTAACTCAACCCCATAAGCTAGCTCGTGAGAATTGCTCAAGATCATATCAGAAGAGATCTGCATTTTCTATCAACCTATGTGGGACACGTAACAATATCCGAAAGAAAGTGCCACCCCAATTACAAAACAAAGTAAGAGTTGAATAGTTGCGAACCTGTTTTTCCCAATTGGTGAAGCCTGTGATAAGGGAGAGAGAAATAGATTGCACAGTTGCTCCAGCCACCAATCCAATCCAAAGGCCCTTGCCTTTTAGATGCAAGACAAATCCCAGCAATAGAGCCGCTGGAATTCCAACCAATTAATATGCTCCAAGATTCACATAGGCTCCAATATGCTGCCACCCACTTCCTCTAGCAACTCCTGATACAATGAGCAAGTCACTTCAGGAGACACTTTTGTTTTCTGTTTGACGAAATTTTGATCTACTGTAATGGTGTAAAAGAGCCGAGGGTCTATCGGAAATATCCTCTCTACCTTTGTGAGGTAGGGGTAAGGTTGCATACACACTACATCCCCAGACTTCACTTGTGGGATTACATTAGGTTTGTTGTTGTTATTGTTGTAATGGTGTAAAAGTTGAACTGCAATAGCCTATTAAATAGAACTGATGGTTTAAAAATTCGTTACACTATCACTATATATAACTTGTCTCAGCATTGACATTGCATAAATTTACACCATCAAGTTAAGCTGACCGACAACAACAGGTAACTTTAACTTGATATAACCGGTTAAATTGAATCAATGGTATGAAATTTGTTTACACAATCAGTCTATATAACTTGAATCATATCGATGGAGGAGGATGATCAAAAGGATAACCTGATAATACAGCTTGGGTGCCGTCCATGATGATTGAGATGCAAAGAACAGGAGTAATTTCTGCTACATAAGTGATTACTTCTTTCTCATAGGTAAATGCATAGCCCCATACATGACGGGCCGCGAATATAGAAATACTTGCAAGAATAACCTCAGAAACAGAAAGAATTAGCACAGCCCCAAGAGCAACTTTTGCAGCCTGTGGCCTCCCAGCTCCAAGCTCATTTGAAACCCGAGTGCTGCAATATATTTCTCTTGAAAATTTGCATATTTATCTCAATACTTCAACGGAATCAGATAAATGCTTGGTTGATAAGACAGGATCAAACCTTGCAGCGGCACCGAAAGAATAAGGTATATGGTAGTGCACTGATGTAGTTGTAAAGCTACTCTCCAAGAAGATTAGACCATGAAAAGTGCATCAGTATTTGATCATTACAGATATCCGAAGAAAAAAACAAACATACAAAGATTAAGGGTGTGTTTAGTATGACAAAAGTCATTTTCCAGAAAAATGACTTATTTTAGGGACAATATTTTCCGTCTTACCAAACATACCCTAAGTGATAAAATTAAAGGAAGCATACCATATGGATAGAACGGAAGTCTGTAGCGCTGGATTTGGCAACAGACCAGAAAGGAGAATGATTAGTTCAAACGACCACCATTCCAAGCTATAACCATGGTAACAGAAAAATTGAACTAATATATTAGGGATCAAGAGACAGACAACAACAACATCAATAACCCAGTGTAATCCCACAAGTGGGGTCTGGCGAGGGTAGGATGTACGCAGTCTTACCCCTACCCTGGAAGGAGGGCAGATAAACTGTTTCCGATAGACCCTCGGCTAAAGAAATGATGGAAGAAGCACTTGTAGCAAGTAATATCAATACGAGGTATTTAGAAAACAGAACCCAAGAAAGCAAAAGAGAGTATGAAAAAAGTACTAATAGTCAGTAATAACAGTAAAAGATATGAAATACATATATTTTGCTATTTAGATTAATTACCAAACCATTACAGCAGATGGGATAGCAAAGCGGAAGAAGTCCCCTATAGTCAGAAAAACATGTGTAGAGAATGAAGCCCGAGTCATTGCACAAGTCGATGAGTACTTCACATAAAGCATAAGCAAGATCACATTCAACCAATAGGATAAACCAATTGACATTGCTGCTCCAGCGTTCCCCAAATCCAATTTGAATATAAAAACCCAACATATCGGCACTTGGAAGCATAAAGAAACAACAGCACTCAAAAGCATGGGTAGGATTAAACTCTGTGCCTGCAGGTACCGGACAAGTGACTGAAGAATAGCATATGGAAATAGCGTAGGAATGAGCCAAATAGCGTATTTTCCAGCTTCAGTTGCGATAGCAGGATCTTGGCCCATCAATATAAGAAGCTTATCCGTGAAGATCCAAAGAACAGAGACTGGTATGCATACAAGGAATAGACAAATAATTGCACCATAAGTAAAAGTTCCAAGTTTTCGATATTGTCCTGCTCCATATGCCTGCCCACATAAAGTCTCCAGTGCACTAGCCATGCCAAACTGTTCCACAGATTAAATCTATTGAAAAAAGTGCAAGAATGGAAAAACGAGATAACTAATTTAGGAGACTTACAAGAAGACTGAAGCCGGTAACATTGGAAAGTGAAGTAGCAATAGAAGCACTAGAAAGTTGAAGTTCACCAAGATGACCCAACATTATCATTGGTGAAACGCGCAAAAGGTATTGTGACACCGTCACCACTATCATCGGCATTGCTATCCGACTCACCTCCTTCACCTCTTCCACAAACACTACCTTATTATGATTATTATTATTCACATCCAGCAGTGCCTCTTCCATCGCCGGCATAGTACTATTCTACTTTATGTTAACCTCTTCTCCAAATTAAAGCAGTTTTAAGTTTGTATAGAACTTACTGGATGATGCTTAAATGGTTGTGGAAACGGTGAAAATTGATGAGCTCGCTTATCAGTTTTCCTATCTCTAGCTGATGCCGGAGTCTCAATTATCATAGTTAGTACCTGCTATAGCCTATATTAGTACTACTCATTTGGCAATGATGATTATAAGAGGCGGACCTACCTTGCTGCTTGAGGGTTCACGGGACCGTTAGTCTCAGCAGAAACCATTTATATATATTTTATGCTCCCTCCGTTTTAATTTATTTGAACCTATTTTCTTTTTAGTATGTGCCACCCAGATCAATAAAACAAGTGTTATCGTACTTAACTCATTAGGCTAACACCTAGGTTAAAGTCACATCCCTAGGCTTTTTAACTATTTGGTAAAAACAACAAAAGCAATCATTCTCTTTCTAGTTTCTTCTCATTAGTTTTTAATTGTTAGTGATACTTTAGAAGAAGAAAACAAACTTCGTTGTTTGGAAGTTCAATTTTGTTATTCCATTTGCTCTCATAAAGCATATACTAAATCCCATATTAAACTCCCTATGGAAATCGACCCCGACTCTTGTTGGTTATTATTCTTCCAATGACCGTTTCCACTCACATAGTGCGGATTGGCCGTGGATCATAAGTCAATGGCCACGGGCACACCTTCTCCTACATCAACGACCTTCCTCCTGTGGGGCCTCAAGCCCGAATCATTTAGAGAAACCTCCTCACCCTCAACATTGAGTGGAATCGAGGAGGGAGCGAGGATGGTAGTTGAGACGGGGCTGAAACAGATGGTGTAGCAACCCTTCTCCTCCTAAAAGAAGGCACAAATGATCTATTCCTTCTTGAAGCCCCCTGACAGAACCTAGAAGAAGCATAAACAAGTGAGCTCAATAGTATAAGCAAGAACGGGTACGACGCCGACCAGAAGAAGGGAATTACCTGTCGAGAGGAGGGCCAGTTTGAACTTCTGAAAGAAGCTCGGTCAATCACGAATACCCACAATATGGGGGAGAACTTGTTTGATCTAGGGGGTGCAATACGCCACCAACTGAAGAGGTCGACCAATGGCTGCAGAAAAAAGAAAGGTTATCTAATAAGTCCGGAATGAACAAATATTTGGAAAGGTAAAAATAAAAGCACTAGTACTTACGAGTGTAGTTCTAGGCCTCAAGAAAGCATGTAGTATCGGCCACGATGGACTCAGTCTTAACTAAGAAATAGTCGAGCCAGAATTGTCGACTACCTTTATCATCCGTATTTACTACCAGACATTTACCTCCACGATGTCGAAGGTTCTACATCCTTCCTCGATAAAAATTGGGTTTGAACAGATGCACCAAGGGACGTACCCGACCAGTTCAGAAAACTTCGACAACATCTCGAGCACTTTGTAAACATAGGGAGTGAGCAAAGTAGGGAAAATGTTGTTATGACAGCAAAATTCCTCCACCAGATAAATGATGGGGAACAAATAACTGATGGTGAATGGGTAGGAATAAAGAGTATAGTACCCAGGACGGTGGACGTGTACTTTGTCACTACCAACAGAAATTAGCTCTGCGCGGGCGTGAAGGCCAAATTTGGTTTTAAACTCAACAAAATGCCTGGTCGTCATTATGGATTGGAATTTCTCGGTCATAACTTTCAGCGGCCGTTGAAGATCAAGTTTTGCATCAGGATAACGGGGATATATCCACCATTGAAGGGAGAGCCTCCTCCTCAACGGCGGAGATGGCATCTTGCCCATGAACTGGAAACAGAACAACCAGTGGAGTGGGTTGGACCTCTTCATTAACATTAGAGGAAAGATTTGACTTAGCTAAGAAATTTGTATGGAAGATTAGAGTATGAAGTAAGATTATAAGTGAGAAAGCAAATAAAATTCGGATATGATAAGCTAGAAGAGTTTTTGCAAAGCGCAAATGGTTCTAACGAAAGTAAAACGTAAATATTGGCGGAACAATCCCTATTTACAAAGGTGAGGCACCGAATTCGGAATGGCTCACCTTGATTGCTACTAGAATTTAAATGGCAGAACCAATGAAAAGCTGCACGTGCATCGGCGCAAAATAAGCATCATCATGACGAATGGCATCATGATGTCGCTTCACTTTAAAGAATAGATTCATTTTAGAAGTTAACCGGGAAAATTAAGGGTTTGAAATATATGGCCCTCAGGGTGCCATGCCACTAATCTTATGTAACGATCACGGACTCTTTTATCCTCATTGAACTCTCCTACTGGGACAACCTCAACAAGCGGAGGGACTAACTGTATGGGCAAAAAATATCCTATCACAAGATCAACCATGTCGATATGGAAAAAAGCCTTCGGAGGCTACCACGTGTCGTAAAGAAGATACGTTGACTTAGCCTCAAAGGGTCGACGTCACGAGAAGACAACGTGTCCTCGACGAGGTCGAAGTGACTCAACAGAGGACGAGCACGAGCACCCCTTTTCGGAAAACAGTAACGTCTTGTTCTAGGACTACCATTCCCTAGAGAATATTCTAGCGAATATTCTTCTCGGTTGTACTATTGACAGTTTCTGAAGATTCTTCCTTTATCATATATATAAAAGCTTGTCTTTTTCTCTTATTTTGATCTACCTTTTCTCCCACGAACCAAGGTGGATCTGAATATTCAAAGGCTTATCATTATCTATCCTTCTTAGAAGACTTATTGGGGAATTCCACCTTTTTCGGGTGACCTCCACCCATTTATTTACTTAAATGTCATTTATTGTTATTTATTGCTATCTTTCATGTTTTTGAAGCATTTATCATATCATTATTGTTATCATTTAGTGCTACTCATTAGTATACGTGGAATCTTACCACAAAAATACTTGGTCCATCTTTTGGATATTAATATTGGCTAAGCTTATTCTTACAAAATCTGATTGTATAAACATAAATCTAAATTTTGTGCGATATAAGAACATGAACAAAGTCACCAGAGGGTGAAGACAAGTCTGCTTTAATTGAGTTCTAATTGATATGGGTCTAATTATTTTTTTCCATTTCTCAATATATATAATTATTCTTTGGGAGTGGGATTCTGAAAACTTTAATGGTTGAGACCTGTTGAGAAAAGCAACAACTAGCAACGAAAAGAGCTTTGGTTAAGTTGAATTTTGGAGTCGAAAAAAAGTAATAGTCTGAGAGAACGAAAATAAAGGAGGTCGACTAGAAGAAAGAGGAAATGAGATGACAAAAGAGCCCCTAATATTAACACATTGTTTATGTGCTATAAGGGACATTTTAAGAAATTGAAAAATTTGTACCATGCTAACACATTAACTTCATATATATATATATATATATATATATATATATATATATATATATATATATATATAT
>ML292667.1:236861-309394 GCA_005239495.1 Nicotiana undulata | reverse complement strand
AATAGCTATGCACTGCCGGGGATCGACCGGCCCGTACCAAGAGTGCATGCTTAACGAATAATCTTGCCTACGCACTGCCGGGGATCGACCAGCCCGTACCAAGAGTTCATGCTTAACAATAATCATGTCTACGCACTGCCGGGGATCGATCGGCCCGTACCAAGAGTGCGTCTATCAATGTAATCATATCATATCATAGCATAACTTCGTCCATGCACTGTCGGGGATCGACCGGCCCGTACCAAGAGTGCATTCTTAATTAGTTCCCTGTGCACTGCCGGGGATCGACCGGCCCGTACCAAGAGTGCACTATAAATCTGCCGTGGCATACGGTCCGCTCCCATAAGGGTGAAGGAAGTTACATATCGCTCGCGGGATGTAAATTACGAAGCGACAACATGCGCACACAAAATGTAAAGTTCATTTCACCACAATCCTTTCCCATTATTTAAGTAAATGAAAGCTCGGGGAAACAATAATATCTTACATGAGTACAAAACTTATAAGTCATTTCTTTTCCTTTCATAATACTTTCCATAAATAATTTCTTTCATATTACTTCCCGTAAGTCAATTCATTTCATAATATTTTTCCGTGAAAACAATTTTCCTTCCATATTATTTTAAAATCCATAAATCTCAGAGAAACAAAACCACATAACAGGATATTATAACATACATATAATTCATTACAAGAAGTATACATGGCATGATGTGGGGCCTAACTACCCGGACATAACAATAGTAGCCGCTACGTACGGACTCTCGTCACTTGGTACGTACGTAGCCCCAGCAAACAATTACATATAGCATGTAGAACACCTAAGGGGACAATTCCCTCTTACAAGGTTAGAAAGGAGACTCACCTCGCTCCGAAGATTCATCACCGGCTTCCAAGCCTCTACGACGACTAAAATGGATGCGCAACGCTCCCAAACTATCCAAATAACGATAATTCAATGAAAATATACTCAATCGATCATAACCAATTCAAATTACAAAGTTCCTCATCCCGGATCAATGAAATGACCAAAATGCCCTCGGGCCCACGTGCCGGACCTCGAAATTTCTTGAAGAAAATCCCTACCCGAAGCTTTACTAATTCAATTACACATTTTACTCAATTATTGATGCTCAATTCGTGGCTAAAATCCAAAATTCCAAATTTCTAGGTTTTTTTCAAAATACTAATTTTTCCACAAATTTTCCCCTAATTTTCATGTTCTAATCCATGTAATAATCTTGTATCTAACTTGGAAATAAGTAGAATGATCTTACCTCTGAAGCTTGGTTGAAATCTTCCTTGAAATGCTCTCAAAATCCGCCCATGGCATATGTAAAATGAGTTAAAATGGCCAAAACCCGCTAAATATAATTCTGCTCAGCACAAGCCTTCTCCGCGATGGCAAGAGAGCCTTTGTGATCGCACATGCCACCTAGGACCCTCCTCCGCGATCGCACCAACAGACTTGCGGTTGCACAGGTCATCCCCAGTACCCTCACTCGCTCTCTTCTGCGAACGCAGTAGCAGGCTTGCGATCGCACTGCTCTGCCCAGACCTTCTCCGCGATCGCACACCAAAATCCGCGATCGCATAGACCAAAACCACTGCCCCTCAATTCCTTCCCTGCGATCGCCAAGCAAAGGCTGCGATCGCATAGAACACCATCAGCACCAGAAAACCAGCAACAACAATTCAACCCTGAAACACACCCGAGGACCTCGGGACCCCGCCCAAACACACGACTCAGTCCCATAACATCCCACGAACTTGCTCGGGGCTTCAAATCATCTTAAACAACGCTGAAATCACTAATCGCACCGAAATTCAACTTTATGAACTTGGAAATTGCTAACTTCCACATGTGATGTCAAAAGCTATCAAACCACGTCTGATTGACCTCAAATTTTTCAAGCAAGTCATATTCGACATTACGGACCTGCTCCAACTTCCGGAATCGCATTCCGACCCCGATATCAAAATTTCCATTTCCGGTCGAATTCTTCAAAAACCTTTAGTTTTCTATCTTTAGCCAGATGACCTTAAATTGACTTCCGGTTATCCGAATTCACTTCTGATGGCGCTCCAAACTCCATAATCACCATACGGAGCTATTCCCAGACTCGCAATCCCAAACAGACATCAATATCATTGAAATGTACTTCAAGTCAAACTTAGGAAATTTCCTTAAAATACTAACTTTCCACACTATACGCTGAACTGCTCCCGGGTTATTCAAAACCCGTTACGGACATACGCCCAGGTCTGAAATCATCATACGAACCTGTTGGAACCCTTGAATCCTGATTCCGAGGTCGTTTACTTAAAATCCCAGCCTTACTCGATTTCTTCAACTTAAGACTTCTGAAATGAGAATTTTCCTTTAAATTCAACTCCGATCTTCCCGAATTTCAATTCCGACCATATGCACAAGTCAATATACCTGAAATGAAGCTGTTCGTGACCCCCAACTGCTGAACGACGCGCTGGATCTCAAAACGATCGGTCGGGTCGTTACATTCTCCACCACTTAAACGGACGTTCGTCTCGAACGTGCGAGGAACTGCCCCAGAATTACCTGGAATCACTGTTTAACACCTCGTGCACCTGCCCGTGCTACCACAACCCGGTTGAGCACATAAGCTTGATCAAATCTGAAGATATCCTCCTTTATTCATACAATAAGCTCCGAACTTAGTTCTAACATCTGAAATTCTCTGCCAGGCCTGTTTCTAACATTTGAACACCGAATCAACTACCACACGAGGCACCAGAACACAACTGCAGGCCCTTGCTGAATCAGCACCATACACCGCCTGATCCATTATCTGACCACAATGACGCTCCCTGGATCTTAATAGCCAAAATTCTGCGACTTTGATGCTCTCAAAGCACCTTATAAGTTACATTCATACATTTTGCTATAACGCTGACGATACCACCACAGCGGAGGAAATGTGTAGAAATTCCTAACCAACTGCAGAGTTAACTAAACATTGAAATCCTTCCTCCTGAATAAGATCATCATCCCATTACAACCAATGATGGTGATTGTCATGTAATATACTTGCATAGTCCTGTCACACCGATCCCAAATTTATAATCTCGTCTCACCCAGTACAAACTGCTCAGATAACCAATCACCCCAGGCATAACCAACATCCCCACACGATGCCAAAATGCGCCAATAGGCCACAATTCGAACACGACACATAAGGAAACGACATCAGGAAGGGACTACCCTACTCATGCTATAACTATGAACTTTCCTCAGANGCAACCCGATCCAAATAACATACCCGTGGCGGCGTGCCACCCGATCCCATCATAGAATTTACATAAAGAAATATATACACAGAGCTGAATTGCTTACTATTACAAATCACTGAATATCAGTCACAAGCACGCTAAGTGCATAATACCATTCTGGGGAGACTGATAGAGCCATATGCTACAAAAACTCCAGCACGACTGAGGTGCGATATATAATCTGAATCTCAGGAGCCATCCTGCTCACATAACCTCGTCACTACGCGGAACCTCAACACATAAGAAATTATCAAGCCGTTTCACAACTCACACGGCACAATCACAATATCATATGAATTTGACGAAGACGGGACAACACCTGATATCCCAATACCCCTCCTTGAGGAGTGCTATACTGAAATGAACACCTCTGACTCGCATGAAGCCAGAAATCTTGTTTAAATCCATTCACTCACTTCAGGCCGATTCTGCTCGCATTGAACTAGACTGATAGCCTTACCTGGGTCCAAACAACCCGCCTCCTTTTTCTTATACACACGAGGACAACCATCATAGCCGAGATAAACACCCCACAATCCACAACCAACTGAGCCGAACGCCTTCCAGGCATAAATTCTCAATTAAGCAACATTACACTCCTTTATACTTGGTCTAATTCTTCAACCAATCAGGTGACTACATGCCACACTTATGCAATCTTCCCGCGGCCATGCTCCCACGGCCTTCCACACAAGGTGACAAGTATGCACATCCATACCACCGACCATCCTAAGGTTGTAACACAATTCAAGGACCCGTAACCAGGATACAAAAATTCTTTCACCAAACACCGAACTCAGATGACACTGAAGACAATATCAGTTTATTCTAATCATTTAAATCCTTCATTCTTGCTCCTCCGAGCATCATGACATCCTTGTTAACACCGAATCGCAAATCTCGGTTCTTATGCCCAGTTACATACTGCTAATTGCACCTAACATGCCAATATGAAATAGTGCGAGAATTCCATCATAACTCCTGGACCAATATTAGGGTGAACACTCCATCACATAGAGCCTTTACTTACCTCAATTCCAGAGAACCATAACAACACACAAGTGAGCTCTCACAATCACAATACATGCAAATCCTTAAGTAGTGGTCTGAACCACCATAACCCTTCTGGGACCCGCCTACACCTGACAGGCCATAGCACTTGAATGCTTCCAACTGAAATCTATTATGACGGCCGACAGGCCCCACACATATGTGCACAGACCGTACACGTACTCAATCATGCCGAAGGAACTGATCATTGCCGTACTTGTGCCATTTCAACCATGGCTAACCAATATATCTTCTTTTAATCATCTTTAGTTGCCTCAAAGGTAATAGTAACTTCCTTCAACTCATAACAACTCAACCCTAACTCATCCCGAGTGACCTTGATTCAAGAGACCATGCTGCCTAAATTTCGCAACCCGTCTCACAACCTCCTGATAATCTTCCTACAACCCGGAGTCTATTTCTCTCACTCCTCCGATACTATCCAGTGTGCTGAAATAACATAGAACACTCCAACCACCTTCCTTCCTCTTAGAGACTATACTGCAGAAGCTCGATTCTTAATTATACTGTTGCCAGAAACCCTTAAACATCGCATTCTTTAACTTTCGAATTCATTAGGACCACTACTGAGAGTCACCCACTCTGACTGGTCCCGAATACAATCAACCCCAAGGCTCTTCTAGCACATGAATATGCTCTCAATGAAGCACGTGACTGAGTCACTTCCCTTACAACTTGCCTATGCCTTAAGCACGAATTCTAAATTTTCCAAAGCCTAGCCCTGGTCCAATAGAACTAACTTCGCACATTTTTATCACATGACATGCTCAATTACCGCCTCACTCCTTTCTCTTAGTTGTAACATCTTGCCGATACGCCGACAAATCCGCAATCCCATTAGAGCACAATCCTACGACCCAACTGCAGGTGGTGGGACTCCCCCACTTAGCCCGAAACTACTCCTTGCACCGCTCTAGTCCCTGCTGAGATCCTTTCTCCTTTGTTGACATGACCTTGTTCCACCAATCCATCCAATTCTTCCGAATTCTCCTGTTAGCCCCCCTTAAATATTTGAATTTTCTAACACCATTCACACATTCTACCTCATACCGACTAGCCACTAGGACTCCGCACAGAACTTACCAACCCTACAACCGCTAACCTACTCACAGAAGACAACCCACCCGAGGAAACTAGCCAACTGACACCTACCATTACGCTATGATTCGCTCTTTCCACAATACCAAGACCCCCATCCTGAGCATGTACCCATTTACCAACCTTACCAATCCGTCTGCTCCTCCTAGACATCTACTAAATGCACTACTACATCTTCTGATTCACCACTATGCTACCGCTCTCCCACTTGGCCCAACTTATTCTCTCAAGCGCTATCTGACTTCCTCTCCTTACACCTGATCTTTTAGAATTGGCACCACCGCCCAGCACTTCTCACCTATCTTCCTTCGTCGAATAGTGCCCGCTTATTGCCTGAATTCAATACCATTCTCCGTAGCTCTTAAACCGGTAGATCCCCCCACAACTTTAAATCCTTACGAAGATCATCTTCCTCGAGCCGCCTTCATTAAAAGTGCTTATTCAATACGGAACAACACCCACGACCTTCGACGGCCGCTTCTTCAACACTAATTCACAACACTCCAACCCAACGCAACCGAATAGCTAAAACGTCGGCGAACTTAACACATTCCATTTGATCAAAGGCGGCGATAACTTATTATAGGGGAGTACTCCACCTCACTTGAAAACGCCCATCCTTACTATTTTATCAGCCCAAAACCTGATCATTTATAATCCAAATGCTTTTCCCCCGCCGGAACAAAAATACTGAAATCTCGGAATCACACTCTGAGAAGACCTTCGTTCAAACCGTTCATCACCCCAACACATGGGAAAATGTTCTATCCTCATATCATCATCGCGCCATAACCAATCGTAATATTCATAACCACATGAGCATGGACTCAAAGTTCTCAGAAATACAGCTACTGAGCTGAGATGAGGTAAAATTCTTTCGCAGAACAACGATGATAGCCTCAATCAACTACGCTAGGAGAAACATCCCGCACCACATCCATAGTATCATTAAAAGTCCTCAACCCTCGATTCATAAATAGCGCTTCGCGACGCGTAATATTGAGTAGGAAGAAGCATAGGCATAAGCCTTAAAGTAATCAAGTCGCACGATGAGGAATCAAGAAGGGAAGTACTCCTAACAGCCCTGTAGCCTCTCGAAGATAAGTACAGACGTCTCTGTACCGATCCGCAAGACTCTACTAGACTTGCTCATGACTCGTGAAACCTAGGGGAACCTAAGGCTCTGATACCACGTTGTCACGACCAAAAACCTATGGGTTGTGATGGCGCCAGACACACTGTCAGGCAAGCCAATCCCTGAACCAGTTCAAACAACTTCCTGCTTACACTTTCAAAATCATGTCTTTTTATGCATTTATAATCAAATAATAAAGCAAATGCTCGTAAACTCAATACGGCGGATAATCCACTTAATGCAGTACAAGAAATACCAACACTTTCCCAGAACCCGGTGACACAAGTACATGAGCAATTTCTAAGAATTATACAATTATACAACTCTTGTCCGAGAATTTAAATTGACAAAGGTAATAAAGACAAAAGCGTAGGGACATAAAAGGGAGACTCTGCCAACTGCGGAATGCCACGGAACAATGCAACCTGAGTAAGTCTCCGAATCAATCACTGCACTATGAGGGTACCTGTGCAACAAAATGCACAGAAAGTGTAGCATGGGTACATATACATATATATGTACCTAGTGAGTATCCCGTCTAATCTCGAAGAAGTAGTGATGAGAGGTCGACTCGATACTTACTAAGGTCCAACAGTAATAGTATAAAAAAGGATATAAGGAGAGCAGTAGACATGTAAATAGTGCACCACAATTGTGAAGAGAATACCGAGTTTCCAAGTAAATATTGAAAGCAGTAACAACTCACCTATCTCTTTTCCCCAAACATCTGTCAAATCATAAATTAGGAAAACGGTACCAAACAGTCATGCGCACATGGAAGTAAGACAACCGGCTGGAGTCATGAGAGAGACTAGCTATGCATTGTCGGGGATCGACCGGCCCGTACCAAGAGTGCATGCTTAACGAATAATCCTGCCTACGCACTGCCGGGGACCGACCGGCCCGTACCAAGAGTGCGTCTATCAATGTAATCATATCATATCATAGTAAAGAATAGCTATGCACTGTCGGGGATCGACCGGCCCGTACCAAGAATGCATGCTTAACAATAATCCTGCCTACGCACTGCCGGGGATCGACCGGCTCGTACCAAGAGTGCGTCTATCAATGTAATCATATCATATCATATCATAGCATAACTTTGTCCATGCACTGCCGGGGATCGACCGGCCCGTACCAAGAGTGTATTCTTAACTAGTTCCATGTGCAATGCCGGGGATCGACTGGACCGTACCAAGTGTGCACTATAAATCCGCCGTGGCATACGACCTGCTCCCATAAGGGTGACGGAAGTTACATATCTCTCGCGGGATGTAAATTACGAAGCGACAACATGCGCACACAAAATGTAAAGTTCATTTCACCACAATCCTTTCCCATTATTTAAGTAAATGAAAGCTCGGGGAAACAGTAATATCTTACACGAGTACAAAACTTATAAGTCATTTCTTTTCCTTTAATAATACTTTACATAAATAATTATTTTCATATTACTTCCCGTAAGTCAATTCATTTCATAATATTTTTCCGTGAAAACAATTTTCCTTCCATATTATTTTAAAATCCATAAATCTCAGAGAAACAAAACCACATAACAAGATATTATAACATACATATAATTCATTACAAGAAGTATACAGGGCATGATGTGGGGCCTAACTACCCGGACATAACAATAGTAGCCGCTACGGACTCTCGTCACTTGGTACGCACGTAGCCCCAGCAAACAATTACATATAGCATGTAGAACACCTAAGGGGACAATTCCCTCTTACAAGGTTAGAAAGGAGACTCACCTCGCTCCGAAGATTCATCACCGGCTTCCAAGCCTCTACGACGACTAAAAATGTATGTGCACGCTCCATAACTATCCAAATAACGATAATTCAATGAAAATATACTCAATCGATCATAACCAATTCAAATTACAAAGTTTCTCAGCCCGGCTCAATGAAATGACCAAAATGCCCTCAGGCCCACGTGCTCGGACCTCGAAATTTCTTGAAGAAAATCCCTATTCGAAGCTTTACTAATTCAATTACACATTTTACTCAATTATTCATGCTCAATTCGTGGCTAAAATCCAAATTTCCAAATTTCTAGGTTTTCTTCAAAATACTAATTTTTCCACAAATTTTCCCCTAATTTTCATGTTCTAACCCATGTAATAATCTTGTATCTAACTTGGAAATAAGCATATGTAAAATTAGTTAAAATGGCCAAAACCCGCTAAATATCATTCTGCCCAGCACAGGCCTTCTCCGCGATCGCAGGAGAGACTTTGCGATCGCACAGGCCACCCAGGACCCTCCTCCACGATCGCACCAACAGACCTGCGGTCGCACAGATCATCCCCAGTACCCTCACTCGCTCTCTTCTGCGAACGCAGTAGCAGGCATGTGATCGCACTGTTCTGCCCAGACCTTCTCCGCGATCGCACACCAAAATCCGCGATCGCATAGACCAAAACCACTGCCCCTCAATTCCTTCACTGCGATCGCAAAGCAAAGGTTGCGATCGCATAGAACACCATCAGCACCAGAAAACCAGCAACAACAATTCAACCCGAAATGCCCCGAAACCACCCTGAAACACACCCAAGGCCCTCGGGACCCCGTCCAAACACACGAATCAGTACCATAACATCCCACAAACTTGCTCAGGGCTTCAAATCATCTTAAACAATGCCGAAATCACTAATCGCACCGAAATTCAACTTTATGAACTTGGAAATTACTAACTTTCACATTTGATGCCGAAACCTATCAAACCACGTCCGATTGACCTCAAATTTTGCAGGCAAGTCATATTCGACATTACGGACCTGCTCCAATTTCCGGAATCGCATTCCGACACCGATATCAAAATTTTCATTTCCGGTCGAATTCTTCAAAAACCTTCAGTTTTCTATCTTTAGCCAAATGACCTTAAATTGACTTTCGGATATCCGAATTCACTTCCGATCGCGCTCCAAACTCCATAATCACCATACGGAGCTATTCCCAGACTCGCAATCCCAAACGGACATCAATATCATTGAAATGTACTTCAAGTCAAACTTAGGAAATTTCCTTAAAATACTGACTTTCCACACTATACGTTGAACTGCTCCCGGGTTATCCAAAACCCGTTCCAGACATACGCCCAAGTCTAAAATCATCATACGAACCTGCTGGATCCCTCGGATCCTGATTCCGAGGTCGTTTACTCAAAATCCCAGCCTTACTCGATTTCTTCAACTTAAGACTTCTGAAATGAGAATTTTCCTTTAAATTCAACTTCGATCTTCCCGAATTTCAATGCCGACCATATGCACAAGTCAATATACCTGAAATGAAGTTGTTAGTGACCCCCAACTGTTGAACGACGCGCTGGATCTCAAAACGACCGGTCGGGTCGTTATAATAAGACTCTTGCGATTATATTCTCTTTATTTGTATTCATGTCATTATAGCCTTTGTGAATCAATATGATGTTTTTTACTTCTGTTCATGTTCATATTTGATTTCATTATCCCATACCCTTTTTTTTACCAGAACTCACTTGGATTCTGAGTTTTGGTGCATACTTATTTCATATGTGTAACTTGAATGATTCCCTTAAGCATGCCCTAATATTTTGAATCCCTATTATTTGAGTCCTTTCACATGTATTGCCTTGATCCCTTGTACTAAAACTTTTAGGAGGCCATCTCCTGCCCAGAACTAACTTGATTGAACTTTTTTCCGATGTGTGCTTTATGTATGCTCTACTGTTTCTGTGCCTCATGCTCACATGAACCTTATGTGCCAATTGTTGTCTCAATGTTCATTAAAAATGTAGCTTTGTTATGTTTTTTCTCAGCCCTGCACTCTTTAGCATTGCCTAAAGCTTCTAGTCGAATTTCAATATACTTAGCTTCTTCTATTATGCATAGTTAACTGGCATAAGTCCTAGAGTGTGCATATTCTATTAACCTTAAGTTGAGATGCTTTTCTACCATGAGTTCTTTGAATATTTGGGGCTATGCTCTGCAGGTTAGGCTGTCTGTTGATTGTTGTAGATCATACTTACTAGCCTGTTCTCTAGGTGTATTAGGATCTCATGTAAATTTGTTGTTCCCTAGATTATGACTCTATTAGACTATCATGACTAAGAGCCTCGGGTCTATAGTCCCTTTAAATTAAGTTTGGATCATGCTTTACTGTGGAATTGTTTCCTGGAAAACTTAGCATGTTTATCTTGTTAATTCCCATGACATGCTTCTTCAGTTCTGTTAATGCTGCACATGCTATACTCTTTCCTTTTATGAAATTATTTTGTCATTCCATAAGTTTGAACTACCCTATTAAGGTCGTCCCCTATTGATCCTTCATCGTCCATAATTAGATCCTCTGCTTGAATTTGGCTTAAGTTGTTTTTGACCATGTCTGTGTTTGAAATTTATTTAGAAATAACATGTTATCTTATGATGATCAATCATGTCCCCTATAACGAAAATGCAAACATGAATTTGCTTATGTGTGTCCTGCCAACATGCCACGCGAACTTGCTTATGTGTCTTAATGTTAATCAGCTTTATCGTCCTAAGAAATAAATATGTAGACGTTCTACTATGTTCAATTTGTTCAACACATAGTCTATTGCTTGTGTAACCATGTCCTTCATTTGGGCTTGGTATTTGGTTCTATGCGATGCAGGGCTTGGCTATTGGATCCAGACTTACTAGACTGATCTTATGAGTTGGGAATTCGAGTCTACTGGAGCTGTCGAAGGCTTGGAAAATGCTGGGTTATCTATCATTGGGCCTATATGGTCTGCTTATGTAATTATTCAAATTTAATTCTGGGTTTGTAATAATCTTGTAATTGAACAGACGAGGTGATTAATAAAAAGGGGGTAAGGTATTTTAATTCTCGCACAATAGGTAGAAAGCATGCCTATAGGATTTATGTACTCTACTTGTTATTTTGGGCTCTCATGTGTTGCGCACTAGTAGAAACCATGCCTATAGTAATCACGTACTCACTCAACATGTTTACTATCAAAGCATTAGCCTAAGTACTCTATTTGTTCCCTATGTCCACTTCTATGTGTTATTGGACAACATGCCTATAGGATCACTAATGCTCATCTAGAAATCATGCTTATAGGACCTTAATTGACGAATTAGCTATTATTATTGTTATCATACTGCCCCGCCTAGATAACATGCTTATAGGGATAAAGTGTTATAAAAATCAGGACTGGTTGTCAATTGTTAGAAATCATGCCTATAGGATATTGTCACTCGCTTAAAATTGTTTATGAGATCAACTTGTTAATGATGGGCTCTAAAAAAAACTGTTTCATTGCTTAGTTATGCCATCACAAGAAATCATGCCTATAGGACCATGTCACCTTCCTAAGATGCATATTTATAAAATTAGCGCTAATAGTTCTAAGCTTACAAATAGTTTACTGCCTCCTCACCTAAGCCATTGAGAGAAATAATGTTGCACATACGATGTGGAATTCAGAATCACCTAGAAACCATGCCTATAGGATTAAGTCTTAACTCTGAAACCGTGTACTATCTAAACTGCCGCGTGCATTCGTTATTTATGTGTGGAGGCTAACTTGGGCCTCTATTTGTCTTTACATGAAATCCTACTTGTTTTGAATGTCGATTAGTTTTACCATTTTGAGCAACCTAAGTAAAGTATAGAACCACCCAAATAGAGGCACAATGCCTCCTGGACCATAGGCCTGGGACAGGTAGTGCACACATAGGGTACGACTTAGAATTGAATTAGAATGCCTCTACGTAAACAACTTTAACATAGCAATTGGGTAGCAGGAGATGATAGTATGTGCCCGATGAATAATATGAGCAACTCCTATCTAAAGGGAGTTGCGAAGTATTATTTATGTTGCACGTGGTGATCCTTTAGGCTAAAAAATTTGGGACCCCCTTTCTTTATATCTACATTTAGTTATTCAAACAATTTATTATCCTGTAGCTCTTAAAGATTTGTACCAATTGTGTTATAATGAAATTCTCCGACCCTTGTTTATTTGATCACCTAGTCTACTTGCATAATTCACATAGTTCTAAGTTTGGCAGGGACCCATAGTTGTGGACCTCAAAGAGTGCCTAACACCTTCTCTTTGAGGTAATTTGAGCCCTTACCCAATCTTTCGTAGTGTTGACTAGTCAAACAGAGTTATTTGCATAATAGGTGCCCTAGCGCACCTTAAAATCTTAAGTGGCTACTCTTCTATTTTAACACCCATTTAAAAGAGTTTTTACATGTCAAAACCCGATTTCGCGAAAAAAGGGCACGACAAACATCATTGCATTGGAGTGCTTTAAAGGAGTCAAGATTAAGAAAGCTATATTAGCAATTAAGCTATTTAGGCTAGTATTATAAATCTAAGAGTATTATGGTTATTTAGCCTAAATAGCGCTCTAGTATAAATAGTCACTTTTGAAGGGGGCTTTTGATGATAGATTGATAAAGGAAGACCAAACCTTGAAAGGTTTAGGATATATTTTATTTCTCTTTATATACTATGTTTTCTAGATTATCTATGCTAGGTTTATCATATATGAGTTCATGTTCATACTCTTGGATTATCTTTTGTATTTGAATGTTAATTTATTGTTCTAGTTGATATATCTTGTAGGGGCTTTGGATTGCATTATTTACGTGATTTTTAGTGTGTAGCTCAGATATGAGCTCCAATTCTAAGGTATTGACTGAGTTTAAGTTCGACTTCCAAGAACAACTGCTTGATAATAGGTGAATTAGACTATATTTTCACCCCTAATGAACCATACTTTATTATGTTTTAATGTAAATATTGATAACAAAATGCTCTGATTAGTATTTTTATGCTTTGCAAGATATATTATATGATGGGAGACACTTTGGAGCAATTTGGAGTCAATTAAGGGAGTTTGAGGCCAATCGAGAAGAACTCGTGAGAAAAGAACAAGAAAAAGGCCAAGTTTGCTGGAAAATAGTCCACCACTACCGCGGTCGACCGCGGCTGGAGTGCAGTGGACAAGTCAGTAAGATTCATAGAGTGCGTACTTCACCGCGGTCGCGCCGCGTTCCTACCACGGCCGCGGGCGATCACTGACATGCCAGAAAATTTGAAGGACCAAAGTGCAAAACACGGGAATAAATTGTCTAAACCTATTTAAACGTTATACCTTCACCCAAAAGAGGGATATTCGTGTTTTTAGACACAAAAAGGAGGCAAGAATCATTGTGAGAAGACAAGCAACAATTAGAGTTTTATATTTTCTTCCTTTGATCTTTATTTTGATTATTATGATTTCTTTTGGGTTTTTATTGTTCTTGAGCATGAGTAGCTAACTTTTCTAATCTAAGGTTTTGGTGAAACCCGTTGGGGATGAACTAATTGTGATATTAATATAGTTTTATTTGGTTGTTAATCTCTATTTTTTCAACTACGTTATTGTTGTAGTTGATTGAAGGGCCCTCAATTAGATGTTCCTATTTATTATGTATCTACTTGAGAGAGAGTGCATATTTAGGTAGTTGTTTGAGCAACATCACTCCCGGAGTATAGGCGAGAGTCATAACCGAGGGTTTAGAGTTTGGATTAGAGATAACGATATCTCGGATGCAATCTAAAGTGAACTGTAATACAATCTAGCTAGCGTAACTTGAGAGAGTGCATCTAGTAAATTAACATAATTACTTTAGAGAGATTTATGATAATTGGAGTGTTCATGATGTATAGAGACAACTAAGTCAAAACTATAGAAATTTCACCAACGGAGAAAACCATAACATTAGACCTTTATTCCAATTGTTTACACCTTATTGTTTGTTAATCTTTAGTTTATTATTTCTGTTAAGCTGTAGTAGTATAAACAACACAAAGTGATATTCATAACTTTTGAGAAAGTTGATTATTGAGAATTTAGTACCCTAACAACAACATTTGATACGTTAATTCCCTGTGGGATTCGACTCTGGGCAAAATATCCGGATTATATTTGCAACGCCCGCTTAGTTTTTAGTAGTCATAGTTGAGCGTGATCAAATTTTGACGTCGTTGCCGGGGAATTAACGGTATTATCATTTGTAGTTGGAGGAAAATACACAATTCTTAAGTATAGTCAATTTTCTTTGATTTCATACATATATTGAATTTTTAACGTTTGCTAAATCGGTGGTACAGGTGCATGCCTAGAAACTCCTCGCGAACTGGTGAAGTATTTGAAGCCTTGCTAGACCCCGAAAAAGTTTTCCAGGCCTTGAACAGGGCCAATCGGAAGAGCAAACAACAACCATTCATCGAACACATTGAAACAGACATGGTAGACCTGAATGACAGGATCAACAAAACTAATGGGGAAGATGTGGTTGACCAAGCCGGACACATTGCACCGCCTGAGGTGCCCGTTGCACCTGGGGCACCCTTATATGACTGGGCACAACCCACAACGGAGAATTTTTCCACCGCGATCATGGTCCCGTAGATAGAATCTGAGTCCTTCCAAATCACAAATAATATGTTGAACTTGTTGCAGAATAAGGGGCTGTTTTCGGGGTCATACATTGAGGATCCCCAGAAAGATTTGAAGAACTTCCTGTCGATCTGCAAGACACAGAGGCAACCAAACGTTACTCCGGAGGCAATAAGACTATTGTTGTTTCCGTTCTCAGTGACAGGAGTAGCCCAGACTTAGCTCAACTCGCTCCCTATCAATTCTATTACTACATGGGAGGAGTTGGTCAAGCAGTTTTTCAATAAATTCAATCCACCGAACAAGACAACGCAATAAATTGATGAGATCTTGAGCTTCAGGCAGAAGCCTATGGAGACATTGCAGGAGACATGGGAACGGTTTAAAGGGATGCTGGTAGTATGTCCTCACCATGGCATTCCAGAACAGATGTTGGGGCAGCGATTTTATATGGGTCTGGCTGATGGTGTGAAAGATAATGTTGATGCTTCAGCTGGTGGAGCATTCCTGAGTAAAATGTGGAGAGAAGCCATGCCTTACTTGATAAAATGGCACAAAATTCAGGGTGGATGACCAGGGGTGCACCTATTACCCCAATCGTTCACTCAGTGCCATTAGATCCGTCCAACTTTATTGTTGAAAATATGGCAACGTTGATGACACAGATGAGCTTACTTACGAAGAAGGTAGATGAGTCAGGGAAGAAGCAGCAAATTCATATTGTAGATACTACCAATGGGGGCTTATGCACATCTCTCATTAGCCAACCAATTGGTAATCAGTGGAATGCAGACTGCGATCATCCTCACTACCCGGAGAATATAAATTATGTGTCAAACTACGGAGGCTAGAGATAGGGTGGACAGAATTGGGGTCAGCAGGTTCAACCGTACAGACCACCTCATCAGCAATATAACAATGGCAACATGGGTTCTATGAGACCTCATGGTAATGTGGCACCTTACCAAAGGCGACAAGGGTTTAACAAGCAAAATCAGCAGCGGTCATACCACCCCCCCCCCCAGCAACAACATGGGGGGAGACAAGAAGATGGGTTTCCAGGCTTGAAGCGATGATGCAACAGGTGATTGGGTCAACTGCCAAGATCAGTGAGAGAGTTGATGCTCGCGACTCAGCCATTAAAAATATTGAAGTATAGATGTGCCATATATCAATGTCTTTGAACAATCGCCCTCTTGGGACATTGCCTGCAGACACTCAGGTAAATCCTAAATACCATGGCCCAAAACAGCTGATGGCAGTGAGTCTCCGCAATGGCAGAGACTTAGACTTGGAACAAGAAATAGCTCGTGAAAGTAGGCAGGCAGAGACACTAGTACCAGTGTTGATAGAACTTGATGATTCAACAAATTTGACCAAGGTAACAGTGCAAACTGCTGGAGGAGAACCCAATGTGCAGAGTGAGGCTGAAAAAGAAGTGGAAATAGCCCAAGAGCCGGTAGTTGATAAAGAAAAAGCCCAAACCACTAGGAAAAAGAGGCCGACAGCACCATTCCCTCAGAGGCTGGCCAAATACCAAAAGGATGAACAATACAAAAAGTTCTTGGATATACTGAAGCAGATACAGGTAAACATTCCCTTAATTGATGCTCTGAAGGAGATACCTGGCTATGCAAAGATGATGAAGGACTTGATGTCCCGAAAGTTTGATTTCCAAGACTTGGTGACTGTGACTCTTACTCACACTTGCAGTGTTGTGGTAACACGACCAATTGCGGAAAAGTTATCTGATCCAGGGAGTTTTACAATTCCTTGCATCATTGGAAATTTTGCTTTTGCCAAAGCACTGTGTGATTTAGGGGACAACATTAATCTAATGCCCCTGGCCATTTACAAGAGATTGGGTATTGGTAGAGCCAGACCAACTTCCATGTTGTTGCAGCTAGCTGATAGGACGGTGAAGAGACCGTCGGGTATTCTGGATAATGTTTTGGTGCAAGTGGGGAAGTTTGTGTTCCCTGCTGATTTTGTGATATTGGACTGTCGAGTGGATGAGGAGATTCCCATAATCTCGGGAAGGCCATTTTTGTCCACAGAAAGAGCCCTCATTGATTGTGAGACTGGGGAGCTCAAGATGAGGCTTAATGATGAAGAAATCACATTCAATGTGCAGAAATACATGAGGCGACCAAGTGAGTTCGCCAACTGTTCTCTCATTGATGATGTGGATGTGATAGTGGAGGAAGATGATGCGTCCTTAACTATTGAGGACCCTCTTACTGTATGTTTAATAAATTTGGATGAGGTAAATGGGGAGGAATTGGCAGAGTGGGTGTTAGAACTTGAAGGTAAAGGGGTCTGACCGAGGGCTCTCGAGTTCGAACCATTGCACTTAGAGAAAAGAGAGAGCCCTCCAGCCAATTCATCTATGGAAGAACCACCCAAATTGGAGTTGAAACCACTACCAGCCTATCTCAGGTACGCATTTCTAGGCCCTAACTCTACGCTACTTGTTATTATCTCATCAAGTTTGTTAGATGTGCAGGAAAATTAGTTGTTACAGGTACTATCTGAGTGCAAGACTGCCATTGGATGGACCATGGCAGATATCAAAGGGATCAGCCCGTCATATTGCATGTACAAGATTCTCCTGGAAGAGGGACACAGACCTTCCAGGGAACACCAAAGTTGCTTGAATCCAAACATGAAGGAAGTGGTGAAGAAAGAAATCATCAAGTGGTTAGATGCGGGAATCATTTTCCCCATCTTTGACAGCAGCTGGGTTAGCCCAGTACAATGTGTTCCAAAAAAGGGTGGCATGACGGTGGTAACGAATGACAAAAATGAGTTGATATCTACAAGAACCGTCACGGGCTGGAGAATATGCATGGATTATAGAAAGCTGAATCTTGCCACCCGGAAAGACCACTTCCCACTTCCCTTCATTGATCAAATGCTCGACAGGCTTGCAAGGAGGTCTCACTTTTGTTTCCTGGATGGGTACTCGGGGTACAACTAGATTTTAATTGCCTCAGAAGACAGGGAAAAAACCTTATTCACGTGCCCCTATGGGGTATTTTCCTTCATAAGGATGTCATTCGGCCTCTACAATGCACCTGCCACATTTCAAAGGTGCATGATGGCCATATTCACAGACATGGTGGAAGATATCATGTAGGTATTCATGGATGATTTCTCATTAGTGGGAAATTCATTCGATGAGAGCTTAGTAAATCTAACCCGTGTACTAAAGAGGTGCATCGAGACGAATCTTGTGCTTGACTGGGAGAAGTTCAATTTCATGGTACAAGAAGGGATCGTCTTGGGACACTTGGTGTCGAGTAAAGGAATTGAGGTGGACCGAGCCAAAGTAGATGTGATTGAAAAGCTTCCACCTCCCACATCAATCAAAGCTATACGTAGTTTCCTTGGGCATGTCGGATTCTACCGGCGATTCATCAAAGACTTCTCCAAGATCGCCAACCCCCTCTGTAAGTTGCTTGAAAAAGATAACCCCTTTGTGTTTTCTGATGATTGCAGGGTGGCTTTTGAGGAGCTGAAAAAGCGGCTAGTCACAACACCAATTATCGTTTCCCCCGACTGGGAGCAACCATTTGAAATCATGTGCGATGCCAATGACTACGCAGTGGGAGCCATTTGGGTCAGCGCAAAGATAAAATGATGCACCCAATTTACTACGCAAGTAGGACTTTGAGTGGAGCTCAGCTGAACTACACAGTGACCGAAAAGGAGATGTTGGCGGTAGTGTTCGCCTTTGACAAGTTCAGGTCTTACTTGATCGGGTCGAAGGTGATTGTGTACACTGATCACGCAACCATCAGATACTTGGTTGAGAAGAAAGAGTCCAAGCCGCGCCTAATTCGTTGGGTGCTGCTTCTGCAAGAATTTTACTTGGAGATTCGTGACCGCAAGGGCACGGAGAACCAAGTCGCTGGCCACCTGTCACGACTTGAAGGTGCTGAGGATGCAATTGAATCTGAGGATATTCTGGAAACCTGTCCAGACGAGCAGCTACTCGCCACGAGCTTTGAGGATGTGCCATGGTATGCAGACATTGCAAACTACCTGGCAAGTGGTATTGAACCTTACGAACTCTCATTTGTCCAAAAGAAAAGGTTTTATCGTGATTTCCGCAATTACTATTGGGATGAAACTCATTTGTATAGAATTTGCATTGATAACATGATCCAGAGGTGTGTCCCCGAGATAGAACAATTTTTTTTTGCCCAGGCTTGTCACGCATCAGCGTATGAAAGACATTTTGGAGGAGTTCGCCCAACGGCAAAAGTGTTAGAGGTTGGCTTCTACTGGCCAACTGTGTTCAAAGATGCTCACCAATGAGTGAAGGGTTGTAATAAGTGTCAGAGGATGGGAAACATATCACGTCGTCATGAGATGCCCATGAACCCAATACAAGAAGTGGAGGTATTCGATGTGTGGGGGATTGACTTCATGGGTCCTTTTGTCAGCTCCTATGGAAATAAGTACATACTTATTGCTGTAGATTACATGTCCAAATGGGTGGAAGTTGCAGCCTTTCCCACCAATGATGCAAGAGTGGTGGTGGGGTTCCTGAAGAAAAACATATTTACACGTATTGGGATCCCAAGTGCCATTATTAGTGACAAAGGCACTCACTTTTGCAATCGTGTCTTCGAAAAGCTACTATCCAAGTATGATGTGCGCCACAAGGTGGAAACCCCTTATCACCCACAGACGAGTGGGTAGGTTGAAGTATCAAACCGTGAAATCAAGAGTGTGCTGACCAAAACAGTAAACGCCACAAGAACTGATTGGGCGAAAAAGCTTGATGACGCACTCTGGGCCTATAGAACTGCATTTAAAACACCAATAGGTATGTCTCCGTACAAGTTGGTATTTGGTAAGGCCTGTCACCTGCATGTAGAGCTGGAACATCGAGCCTGGTGGGCATTGAAGCAGTTGAACTTGGATCTTGATGCTGCGGGTGAAAATCGAGTCACAGAGCTGCATGAGTTGGAGGAATTCAGATATCAAGCATTTGAAAATCACAAGGTTATATAAAGAGAGAATGAAAAGGTTACACAACAAAAACATTGTGGACCAAAATTTCAAACCCGGAGACAAAGTATTGCTCTACAATTCAAGATTGAGATTATTTCCGGGTAAGCTCAAGTCCCGATGGTCTGGACCATTCAAAGTGGTCACAGTGTTTCCCTCTGGTGCTGTGGAGATTTCTACTGAAGATGGGTCCAATGCCTTCAAGGTTAATGGACAAAGATTAAAACTGTATATGGGGATGAATAAGACCAATGAGTTGTCTGTGGTGCATCTTTTTGAACCTCAGAGGTTGAGCGAGCCTTAAATGCGCTCATTCTGCGTCGTACCGCGACGTTAAATCAGGCGCTTCATGGGAGGCAACCCATTGATTTTTGTACTCGTCGTGTCGTGATGTTAAATCAAGCGCTGCGTGGGAGGCAACCCATGAGTTTAGTTGTTTTCTCTTTTGTTTGTGATGTGATTGATGTACATACAACTAACACGTTATTGAGTCTGCAGGACAAGCTTGAAGATGCGTAGAGCCAAGACGAGGTCATAAAATAACTCAGTTAAGGTAAGGGTAGGAGGAACACACACCAAAAGGAGAACATCAGTCACCGCGGCCGCGAGGGTACCGCGGCGCGACCGCGGCAAAAATCTGGAGCTTCAAAGTTTTAACATACGTCCGTCACCACGGCCCCGGTGAATCGCGGTGCGACCGCGGCATAAATCCAACTCTCTGAATCTCTCGCGACCGCGGCAATTACCCAGCTCTCTGAATCTCTCGCAACCGCGGCAATTACCCAGCTCTCTGAATCTCGCGCAACCGCGGCGAGCCATCTTCCGCCCAGGTAAGTATGTTTTCGTTTAAATTTTCTTATTTTCTTTTTTACTTTCCCCCCTTCTTACTCTAATAACCCACCCCTTACCCCCACCTTCACCCATTTTCCCCCCATTATTCTAAACCCTAACTCCTAATTTCCTCCTCCTCCCTCCCCAAATCACCCCTCACAGACGCAACCCCCTCATATTTCCCCCATATCTCCTTCTTCCTCTCCCCCCAAACTTACGTCTCTCTCTCTCCTCCTAACCTCCATTGTTGACCACCCACCTCTTCCCTCTACATAATGTGCAAGTAAGTCTTTCTTTTTCTCTTTTCTTCTTATTTTTGTTTTTATTTTTCTATTTTGTGGTAGATTCTTGTTGTATTATTGTGTAATGGTGATTCTTCACCATCTCTTGCTCGTTTTTGGTGGGTTTTGGTCTCTATAAACTTGGTGTTGGTTGTTTGGTGTATGTTTGACAATGGTGGGGAAAATATTGAGTAGCTGGGGTGAGATTGGTACTTGTTTGTGGGTGAAAGTAGGGAGGATCCATTCCATATGGGGCCAATGTATGCTTGTTACGAATTATGCCCACACGGTGGTTATAAAATTGCCCAATTGAGAAAATATTTGGTATTGTGACCGTCGTGGTGGTGAAGTCTGAAGTAATCACCCGATAGGCACACAACTTGATCACTCTTTGACTATTGACATTGTTGTAACAGATACCATGTCTCACTCACGGAAAAGAAGAACCCCGGCAAGCACTAGTCAGTTTGACTCAACCCGGTTTGTTTCAAAAGAGGTCGAGGATAGGTTTAATGCAAAGTTTGCCCGAAAAATGGTCCACGAGGTTCCGATTGACAGGGTAGCACTACAGTATGAGTTCTCGGAAATGTTCGATGACATTAGGAGGCGCCAGTTAGAGGTATTCTTCGAGGAACATGAGGAGGCTAATATTCGGATGGTCCGGGAATTCTACGTGAATTACCCGAAACATGTGAATCGGGTAGTCATTGTCCGGAAAACAAAGGTGAACGCCTCACTGGAGGCCATACGTCGGGTTTACAGGCTTCCCACCTTCTCTGGGGATATTGATAACTACCAACTCCATCAGCAACCACCGGTCTACTGGACCATGCTTGTGCGGACAATTTGTTTGGGAGGGGTGCCTACATGGGTCAAAGAGGGCATCACAATGAACTCTAATTCTTTCACATGGGAAGACAAATGTTGGTTTACCATTATTTGTAGCCGCCTGTTACCCTCCAGCAACACCACCGATGTCAATCCCACTCGAGTAGTGATGGTTTGGTGCTTTGTCAACCGGATAGATTTCGATGTAGCTCAGGTACTCCATGATGAAATGTTCATCCGCTCACCTGAGGTAGTGAAAGGGTTCTACTTCCCTTCACTAGTCACCAAGCTGTGCCAGATAGCCAAGGTACCTGAGAATCGCCTCCTTGAAGGAAAACTGGCGAAGAAGGCCCTGTTCCGAGCTAGCAAAATTTCAATGGGCAAAGAGCAGCTGGTTCCTCTCGTTGTTGATGACGAGGATGAGATTATTCCTGATTTTGCACCGCCTAGGCCATCTCATGATGAGGCGGGTACCTCTCAACCTCGGCGGAGAACACGACTGTCTACCTTAGAGGAGGATGTGGCCGGCCTTCGCACCTCGGTGGACAACCTCAATGTCAAGATGGACGCAATGTCCACCCAAAATGCAAAGTCCGGGAAGCAGATAATGGCGTGGTTTCATGCGTAAGGGGAGGCTTGTAACCTTGACCCGGCCACCGTCTCTGACGACGACTGATCACCAGGGAAGTCTCCTTACCTCATTGTACTTTATTGTTGTTGACATGGGGACATGCCAATATCTTAAGTGTGGGGTGGGGGATATTTTTGTTGTTGTATATGTTGATAGTTTTGGTTTTGTTAATTGTAGCAATTTGAAATTTGTTTTGATTTAATTAGCTTTGACTGGTCCCGAAGACGGACACCTTCCGACAGGTCTCTTGAGGGCATTGAGTCGTATTTAAAAAAAAAGAAAAAAAAATAGAAAATGTAGGGGATTCTTCCGGCAGTTTTCTTGAGGGAAATTAGTCCAAAGAAAACACAAAAAAATATATATTTTTTCTTTTTAGGTAGTGTAGTAACTCCCCCTTGGATTTTCTTTTGACCACGGTTCTTTTCCAAGGGTTTAGCTTGAACCGGTATAGTTAGATTTTTTTATTGTTAGTTGTTAGGTTTCTCTTGGGAAAAGAGCTAAATGGAAATTGCATCCCTTACTGTGTTACACCCGAACACCAAAGGCCCTAGGGTGTGACGCTTAGGATCATTTGTTGACTCTTGTAGATGCTTTACTTTTGCATGTTGTAACTAACTTGAATGCTCAGTAGGAGTATTTTGATGAACCAATCTNCCCTAGGGTGTGACGCTTAGGCTCATTTGTTGACTCTTGTAGATGCTTTACTTTTGCATGTTGTAACTAACTTGAATGCTCAGTAGGAGTGTTTTGATGAACCAATCTGGAGTGAATTATGTTCCATGTGTGTGTAAGGTATTTGCATTGTACTCTATGTCCACATTTGATACCTAGAACTTGCCCTGTGTGTGTGCAAAGCGAAATAATAGTCTGTTCAGTATTAGAAGTGATATAGGCATTTCTTTGTTAAGCCAGACATAAATATGTATCCACCTGCTTTCAATTCACCATAGTTAACCCATTTGAGCTTATAAGCCTTTTTTGTTGGCAACCACATTACAAACCATACCCAATTGTTTGAATAGCCTGCCTGTTTGAACCCTATACCTCCTATAAGCACTTGAATTGTTATGAACATGTAAAAGTCTAAGTGTGGGGTGGTGGTATGGTTTTTGAGTGGAATCAACGAAATAGGAATAATGGTGCAAATCATAAAAGAATGAACACCACTGGAAAAAACAAAAAAAACAAAAAAAGAAGAAAGAAGGACAATGAATAAATACAGTCCTTGACGGGTGGTGAGTTGAAGAAAAAGTGCACCTAATGAAATTTTGGGGTAAACTAAAGAGAGTGGGGAAATTCTGGCCAAACATAAGAATGGGCTAAAAGATACAGTAGTTTATTAAAAGTACTTAGGGAGGTTAGTCACTATATCTAAATATGTCCTACCCATCATTTAGCCTACATTACAACCTAATAAAGACCTAATTGATCTTAGACTGAATGGACTCGACTAGTAGAGTATAACACTACGGGCAAGCCTATGGTGTATCTTTGTGGCATATGAATGTTCTTTCCGAGAGCGAGTGAATTCTTTCTACTTAGAGTTCCTGCTTGTTCTTAATATTACTCTTGTGGAACTACTCTCGATTGTGCGATGTGAGGGCATGTGATTCATGACGGAGAGGTAACTCTTGACCTCTGTGTAGAGTACTTTGAGGAAGTAAGAATATGGCATAGCATGTAGAGTCACCATTTGAGTCATAGAGGTTACACGGCTAGGTACAATGTTGTAAAATGTTGTGGTATGACACTATAGGGAAATGCTTGAGAAGATTAGGCCTATAGAGTGTGGTTTTGCTGCTCGAGGACGAGCAACGGTTTAAGTGTGGGGTATTGATAATAGGTGAATTAGACTATATTTTCACCCCTAATGAACCATACTTTATTATGTTTTTAATGTTAATATTGATAACAAAATGCTCTGATTAGTGTTTTTATGCTTTGCAGGATATATTATATGATGGGAGATACTTTGGAGCAATTTGGAGTCAATTAAGGGAGTTTGAGGCCAATCGAGAAGAACCCGTGAGAAAAGAACAAGAAAAAGGCCAAGTTTGCTGGAAAATAGTCCACCGCGACCGTGGTCGACCGCGGCTGGAGCGCGGTGGGCAAGTCAGTCAGATTTAGAGAGTGTGTACTTCACCGCGGTCGCAGGCGATCACTGACAGGCTAGAAAATTTGAAGGACCACAGTGCAAAACACGGGAATAAATTGTCTAAACCTATTTAAATGTTATAACTTCGCCCAAAAGAGGGATATTCTTGTTTTTAGACACAAAAAGGAGGCAAGAATCATTGTGAGAAGACAAGCAACAATTAGAGTTTTATATTTTCTTCCTTTGATCTTTATTTTGATTATTATGATTTCCTTTGGGTTTTTATTGTTCTTGAGCATGAGTAGCTAACTTTTATAATCTAAGGTTTTGGTGGAACCCGTTAGGGATGAACTAATTGTGATATTAATATAGTTTTGTTTGGTTGTTAATCTCTATTTATTCAACTACGTTATTGTTGTAGTTGATTGAAGGGTCCTCAATTAGATGTTCCTATTTATTATGTATCTACTTGAGAGAGAGTGCATATTTAGGTAGTTGTTTGAACAACATCACTCCCGGAGTATAGGCGAGAGTCATAACCGAGGGTTTAGAGGTTGGATTAGAGATAACGATAGCTCGAGTGCAATCTAAAGTGAACTGTAATACAATCTAGCTTGCGTAACTTGAGAGAGTGCGTCTAGTAAATTATCAAAATTACTTGAGAGAGATTTATGATAACTGGAGTGTTCATGATTGATTGAGACAACTAAGTCAAAACTATAGGAACTACACAAGAAGGAATTTCACCAACGGGGAAAACCATAACCTTAGACCTTTATTCCAATTGTTTACACCTTATTGTTAGTTAATCTTTAGTTTATTATTTCTGTTCAACTGTAGTAGTATAAACAACACAAAGCGATATTCATAACTTTTGAGAAAGTTGATTATTGAGAATTTAGTACGCTAACAACAACATTTGATACGTTAATCCCCTGTGGGATTCGACTCTGGACAAAATACCCGGATTATATTTGCAACGCCCGCTTAGTCTTTTAGTAGACATAGTTGAGCGTGATCACTGCTAACCATCGAAATTCTTGAATTGAGTTCCTGAAGCTGTTGCGTAGCCTGCGCACTCCTCGACGCTTCAGGTCTGATTTCTCTGAGCTTAAACTTATTTCGATTTATGAGTTTCTAAAAGAATTGAGATTGGTTAATTGAAGCGACCACTGAACTTCACCTCCATTCTTTGGAATTGATTGAGTTTGATTCGAGTTCCTTGTTGCTTGGTGACTGAATTGAGGAGTTTGAGTTGAGTGTTGGTTTGAAACTATTTGCTGTGAAATTTCTTGGAGATTGTTGAACTGATTTTGTGAGTTCGAATTGATAGTTTCTCTTGTTGTTGGAGCTGTAATTCGTTGCTGCTATATTAGACTCGATTGACATTGGAATTCTGATATTGAACTGCAATTCTTCATTCATTATTGATATTGTGAGGTGAATCTGAAGAAGAGAATTAAGTTTCTGTTTGAGTTTTCGAGTAGAATTCTGGATTCCCGAATATGTTGAGAAACTTTTGTGTCTAATTCCTGAGTTGAATTTGGGATTCCAAACTGGTAGGTGAGATCAGTTGTTGAATGAGTTTGTGAGTTGTTTGTTTAACTTCAGTTGGATTGGGAACATTTTAATAGCTACAATTTTGCAGAAATTAAAGAAGTGAAGGACCTGTCAAACAAGAGAAAAATCTGCAGCTTGTTGGCAAGTGTTGTGCCTTGATCTTCTTCCACTTTGGTTATTCTGGTTGATAGCTGCAGTAGTTTAGTGAAGGTGTGATAGTAATTCTTGCACAATTGAAGCTGAATTTCCAAGGCTTGAAAAGCAGAAGGTTTGCAGCCGAAAAATCCAGGTTTAATACCTGCAAATCTGCACTTAAGTACTCAGTTGGGGGCAGCAACTTGACAATATTTTTTACACCAGTTTTGCATTGGTTATTTGCACCAAATTTTCTATCTGTTTGCTCCCCGTTATTTGCTGAAATATGCATCATCTTTGGCATCTGATTCTACTCCATAGTTCAAGAGGAACTAATTCTGCTGCAATTTTTTCCTGAGTTCTAACTGCAATTTGCTGACCAGTTTTGAATTCTACTTGTGTTCAGTCTTGAGACTGCTGTATTTTCAGTCAAATTCTGCATTGTTTCTGCCATATGTGAGATGCCAGAACTATATTGTTCAGCTAGCTGGTTTGATCAGTTCTGAGTTTCTGAGTTTACATTACTTTGATGCTGTCCATCTGCAAATAATTGGGACTGTTTGTACTGAGATTTTTGCTTGAGTTTCTGAATTCTACTGGAGCACAGTTTCCGGAAACTGATAGTTGCTGGGATCTTGGGGTGTTGACACAGGAATTGACACTAGTGTTTGAGCTTAATTTCTGCTGGTTCAACTGCAATTTTCTGGACTCAAACTGATGGACTGAAGTTGGATTGCCACTAGAATTTGAAGTTAAAGTTTGCAAATCTGTCCAGGTTTACGGATGTGGCATATCTTTGCAAAAATGACTAGTTTTACAAAAATAGCCAGTTTTTTAGAATATGACCAGAATTTGGTAAAGTGTCTAGTTTTGTAGTTTCTTTCCTTTTCGTTCTTTTCAATTTGTAGTAAACTTAATTCCAAACTAGATTAACTTGATATTAGTACATATTGAGTTTAATTCTTATTTCTTTCTGTCCTTTTTTTCTAATTTCATGCCTTTTCTTTCGTGCTTTCCCCTTAATTTTTGTTGTGAATTCTTTGGCTCAAGTATGTTTGCTATTAATTGTGCTTTCTTTGGTGTCACATACATTCTATTCCGAACCGATACTTGATAGCCTACTTGGATTGATTTGAGAACGTTGGTTGCGAAGAAAACTTTTAGATACCCTTGTGTGGAAAAATGCTAGAGTGGTGAGTTCAATTCAACGAGGTCACAAAAGCCTTTGACCTTTGAGTGTAAACACGAGTATTGAGTGATATATATTGAGTGACACACTAAGGGAGTGAATTGTGAGGTCCTATTTTTGACTAACCAACTTTCTTGTTTTAAGTTTTCTTTTGTAGGTACAAGGAGTCATAAGGGAGGTATGGATGATTATGTAGGTTCTTCTTATGAAACTAATTGTGTTTCTCCAAGTGTTGAAATTTTTATGATAAAAGTGGGAGAAAGATAAATTTGATGCATTATGTTGCGAATGTAGAAGGCTATGAGGGTTGTTTGGTTGCTATAAGTAATCACTATGAGACCAACTTTATTGCGTCTTCCTTTGTTGAATGGTTGGGATTGAGTTGTATTCCAAGGGAGTCACTTTATAAGTTTCGGGGTGAGTGAGTTGATAGAGGTGTGATGGTTACTATAACCAAAAGAGACTTTAAAGAAGTTGTTTGGTGTGATGTATATCCTATAAATTGATAGCATCCTAGGAAGCTCACATCTATTCAAGGACAAGGATGAAGTTTAGGAATCTCAAAGAGGGCCTTTAACAAGATCTCAAGCTAAAAAGTTATAAAACAAGGCCATTAGACTTCAGGAGTGATCAAAGAAGTTGTTAGTTAGGAGGAAGAGATTAAGGATAAAGGATATGAGTTATCTAGGTGTTATAATTATTTTATGGCCCAAATTCATGTCCAAGAAGAGGTGGATTAGATTCCAAGAAACATCCTCTTAAGAAGGTCCAAATCAGGCCACTGTTGGACCAATTTGGCACCTAACATGTGTCCAAACTATCAGCCCATGAAGTCCTACATAAAGCCACGTTTTTATAGCATAAAAATGACTTACTTTATGTCCAAGAAGGGTACAATAGTCGTGCTAGATGTTGAGTGCAAGTTGGTGCCAAGTTGCTTGCAAATTTCCTTCAAGATTTTGAAGATTCTATACAAGATTGGTTTGGGACTTATTTTCATATATTAGGGGACTATATTTATTGATTTTCAAGTTAGTTAAGGTTATGTTTTCTTTTTCATAAGATTGTTGGAATTCTTTCCAAGAATGACTTGGATTTTGCTTCCTAGTATTTTCCTTTTCCTAAGGTAGTTGGACTTGTTGTCCAAAGTAGTTTAGGACTTTATTTTCTTATTTTTTAAGTTCAATTTCGTGACTCCTCTCTATATAAAGGGGTATCTTCTTTGTTTTTAGACTTAGATTATTATAAACAATACCAATAAAAATTGTGAGATTTTTCTTGCACTCTTGTGTGTGGCTACTCTTGGATTTATTCTTCAACCTTCTAGACTCAACTTAAAGTGGTAAGATTAAACCCTTTTCGAAATCTTAGATCACTTTTAGTTATTCAAGAAAGGTGATAAGTTTAGGCTTATTGTTGTTCTTGTTATTCTAAAAGGCGGGGTTTCACAATCTATCTCTTGTTTTTAAGTCTCTACCAAATGCTAGTAGTTCTTCGTTAGCTAATTGTTGTTGTTAGGATTCAACTTCAAGAATAAACTTCTTGAATTCAAGAAACTATTTGTCTTCTATTTTGTTTCTTTATTTTCTTTTAGCTTCCGCATATTTCTTGATTTTCTTATTTTTTTAAGTAATTCTTGAACCCCTATCGTGTTGTTATCATAAAGTATTGCCATGTACAATTGGGAAAGCCTTGGTTTCTTGATCATAATCTTCCGATTGACGTAGAATGGAATAGGTTTGTGGTTGATATATATGGAATGGGGCATTCCATCATTCCTAAATATTTTGAGGATAAGTTGTTGAGAAGGCAAGACATTGGAAGTGGAGTTTAGAGTGCAAATCAATTCATAAGTCCTTCTCCTAGTCCAAGTGGAGTTGCTTATACTATGCCAAGCCAAGTTGTGTCTTTTGATACTTGTTACAATGGATCTTATACTTATCCACCACCCCACTACTAACACCAACTACAACACACATCAATCATCGCAAGTACTTCACCTACAACCTTCCCAAACTTCACCACAACCTAGACCACCTCTAAATCTACCTCCACGACATATGCCTCAAGCACCCCCAAGGAGAAACAATCTCCCTCCTCCACCACCCATACCACCTCAAGAGCCTCGAATGATTAATAACTCACTTTTTCAACATGATCATGAGACCGCCTTGAATGAGTTGGACAACATACAACAAGTTTTCAATGAAGAATATATTGGGGCTGAAGTGAACCAAAGGGGAAGAGGCCAACTGAGTTTGAGAACATCCCTGAAAAACGCAAAAAGACATAAGGATGAGAGACAAAAGAAAGAGAGAAATAAGGGAGAGAAAAGTGACAACTCTAGAGTGAAAAAAAGAGAAGAAGTATGGAGTGAAGCGACTGAGATGTCACAAGAAAAGAGTGAAGAGCTTGAAAAGAAAATGAGAGAAAAGAAAGAGAAAAAACAAAAAGAGAGTGAATATTTTCCTTGTTCTAATGCTACTAAAGAGAGTGAGTAGGGACTTTTGGAGATGAACCATCGAGTGAAGTTCAATCCACTTTAAAGATCTTGGAAGAAGATCAACATACCTTTTCAAGAGGACTAATGGAATTAAATGAGAAAGTGTAAGGTAAAGAGAATACTTTAGACGAGCTTCAAGGTAAATATCCTTTTACTCTTGCTAGTTTAGTTGATTATGGTGACACTTTAAGTTTGTAAAATAGTTATGACATTGATGAGTTTGATATTTCTTTATCTTGTGATGAGAAAAACAATTGTAGCTTGCAACTAGCTAAGAGTTATTGTGCATTATGGGGTGCTTCTAGTTCTTTGTTTAGTGACTCTTTAGCTAGTGATGATGTTGAGTGTTACGATAACCCACCTTTATGGGATGATGAATGTGAGGATTCTTTTGACTCTACTTTAAATTTGTTGGAAGAAAGTTTTGAACTTTATGAAGAAACGAGTCAAGAGGAATGTGTTGATGAATTATTTGATTCTATATCTATTCCTTTGGAAAAAAGATCCAGTTTTTATGACGAAGTGGAAAAATTGGAATATGGTGATTTGGTTGAGAGTAAAAAGAAAAGCAAAGTTTTTGATGATTGCACTAGTATTAATTGCTTTACTTATCTTATGCCTACTTTTGAGAAAAATATTTGCGTTAGATTTTGATAATACTTCTATTAGAAAATGTAAAAATATTTCTTTTGGTGTTTTGAATGATCAATGTGAATAAAACGAACCTAACTTTATTGATTATTTTGTGAAGGTTCAACAAGAGAAAGTTGCTAAGGGTAAGGAAAGCCTTGAACTAACACTTCGGCATAATATTTGTCATGAGCTTTTTCTTTTGACCAAAAGTAGGAATGAAATGTACATTTGGTTTATGCTTATCTTGTGTTTATCTAAGGTCGTTGAGGTAAAGATGCATAACCTTGAGTATTTTGATATTCTTTGTTTGATGATTCATGATGAACTTGGTCTATCTCTTAAGTTTCCATTTGAAGTTATTGTTTGAAAGTATGTAGGGGATTAAAGTTTGTTTTTGACACCGGAATTATTTCTTATTGTGGTAAAGTGTCTTTCTTTGAATTGGAGTGTACGATTTTTATTGTTTCTTATGACACTTGGTTACACCATAAAAATGTGCATTTTGTTGAGAATTTTACACGATTGTGATTTTGTTGGAAGCATGAAACTTTACACTCTCTTGATTTTTCTCATGGATATTATTTTTCTTAATGTCAAGTTTGTGTCATTTGTATTGAAGATGTATGCTTTTTAGATTATAACACTTGGCTATATCATAAGAGTGTTATTTTTGAGTGCAATATTGAAAACTTTGATCTTTTAGCTTGGATAAGCAATGTTTTGATTGTGATTGGCTTGATACTTATGTTTGCTCCTTTCTTGATTTTGCAAGGTCCAAATTCAAGGATGAATTTCTTTCAAAAGGGGAAGGATATTGATACATGCCGGATGAGCACGTTTAACGAGGATAATTTTTAAGTCAACATCATAGCCGTGGAGTGTTTTAAAGGAGTCAAGATTAAGAATGCTATATTAGCAATTTAGTTTTTTAGGCTAGTCTTATAAAGCGAAGGGTATTTTGCTTATTTAGCCTAAATAACACTCTAGTATAAATAGTCACTTCCTCTCATTTTGAAGGGGGCTTTTTGATGATCGATTGATAAACAAAGACCAAACCTTGAGAGATTTAGGGTATTTTTTTTATTTTTCTTTATTTACCATGTTTTCTAAATTATCTATGCTAGGTTTATACTACCGGAGTATCTTTTGTATTTGAATGTTATCATTGTTCTAGTTGGTATATCTTCTAGAGGCTTTGGATTGCATTCTTTACTTAGCTTAATTCGTGTTTCTTATTAGTGCTCTTCCTCGAGTAGTGTTTATCATAGTAAATTCAAGGGGTCTAATTAGTTCATAGTTATGTTCGCATCTTTCTCTATTTTAAACCCTAATCTTCCATCTTTTTGATTGTGCATATTTTTGCATCATCCGTGTTTTCGATACGATTCCGTATCCACTTTCCGTCCCTCTAACAGTGCTGCTCTGCCCCTCAAGAGTACTACAGTAATACTGCTCAATGCCGCTTAAAGTCATCATCCCAAACTTTGGCAGAAAATCATGTGGATATGAAGGGTAGTTAATCAATGATTCGTGTGCAGTGGTCATGTATATATACCAGTAGGTATGGGTTTCTCCCTCTCCCTGCAATTGAGAAATAAAATTGCACATGCACAAGTTGTGCTAGCTGTTACTTGAATCGAAACCGTTGGTAGTCGTCAGAAAAACTGCGAAAGTAACCACAATAGCCACTCGAGGGTTGTTAAGAAAAGTCTAGTTTAACTGAACTTATTCGTGCCAACATCAAAATTTATCACAAAAATTTCCTGTTAATTATTTCATACACTCGTAATTTGGAGTTAACCACATGCATAATATATTTGGTTTGAGAAATAAGAAAATAAAAATTCAGGATTAATTAAACCCAATCTTCAGTACGTACGGGCTAAAACTCTATTTGAAACAGAACTTACTAGGAATCTAAGTTTAGAGTTATTCAACCGTTTGCGAGCATAAAGAAATATTTTACTCGTCATAATATGGGGAACTTTTAAAGGGCTCGAGTGTTATACTTCAAAAAGCATGGAGACAATAATACTAGCTACAGAAAGAGCTTAATTAAAGGAAATACTCAAGCTGTAGTTAAATGGGGGAAAATTGTTACAAAAAAAAAAAATGAAAAAAGGACAGTACTGTTCACTAGCATTTAGAACTCATCTGTTTTCTACCTTGTCAGAAATGATGATATCCTGCCATGACCAAACCAAATAATTAAATGTAGTTTTAAATAAGTCTTCTTTCTTCTCCATCTTTAATTACCATCCTTATTCAGACCTCCACTCCTTTTCTTTTATTCCTTTATTGTTAGCAGTTTCCTGCAACAGCAATAATATATGGAGAAGCTACAAATATATTTGAGCCAAACTTACAAACTTTTTTTTCTTGGTTTCTTGTGTGTAACACTATTTCCAGCTTATTCATATTCTAGCCTCTCCTTTGAGTTCTATGCACTTTCTTGCCCAACAGCTGAATTCATGGTTAAAAATACAGTGAGATCAGCTTCTTCTATGGACCCAACAATCCCTGGAAAACTTGTTCGTCTTCTTTTTCATGACTGCTTTGTTGAGGTAATTTAGTAATTAATCTGCTACAATTATAATATGTGGAATATTAACCAAATTAAAAGTGTTTTTTATATGATCAGGGTTGTGATGCATCTATACTTTTACAAGGGAATGGAACAGAGAGAAGTGATCCAGCAAACAAGTCACTTGGAGGATTTTCAGTAATAGAATCTGCAAAAAGAGTATTGGAAATCTTTTGTCCTGCTACTGTTTCTTGTGCTGATATTATTGCACTCGCTGCTAGAGATGCTGTTGAATTCGTAAGTTCCATACATGATTCGTAATTTGTTGGTCCATTTTAGTTTATGAAGTAACCAAAATCGATCAATAGATATAGATGGTAAAATAATGCTTCATATATATTTGAATAAAGCAATCTTTTCTCTTCTACTTTGAACTAACATCGTACCCAAGAAATATAAGAAGGAAGGAATTGTACCTATTATGACTTTTTCATTTTTTACATGCTTGATATATGTCTGTCAATAATGAATACTACATTTTTTAGTGTTGGACAAAATTTTATGACATATATAATGCACTTAGAGAACATGAACAATTATAAAAATCCATATAAATGGCGTCGACTTACTTGATGTTAAATAGTAATATTAGTAATTGTTGTTTTCATTATAACTGTAGTTTTTGCTCATATATTGTATATGTATTAAATTATACTAAATATTCACAAATATTTGAGTGTAAACTTAATTATTATTTTATATTATTAATTTGAGAGAGCTGTAAAAATTCATAAGCTTTAAATTATAAATCTGTCTCTCGTCGTTCTTGAACAGGCAGGAGGGCCAAGTGTTCAAATTCCAACTGGAAGAAGAGATGGGAAAATTAGTTTGGCTTCAAATGTGAGACCAAATATAGTGGACACAAGTTTCTCAATAGATCAAATGATTAATATATTTTCTGCAAAGGGATTGTCTTTGGATGATCTTGTTATTTTATCAGGTACATATATATACTTCTCTCTCTAAAATCTTTTTTTTTTTTTTTTAAATAGAATCATTCAATAGGATTAACATTTAAGTATGAGAGGGATATGTTTCTGCTAACAAGTCTAAAAATAGCACGGGCTAGCCAGTTTTCGGACTGGACATTCAAAAATAGTCAGTGTTTGCCAAGTCATTGAAAAATAGCCACTATTTTGCTGCAATAGAGACCGGTCCAGCATAATATGCTGGAGTTCGGTGCACTTGTGTGTGAACTTCCAGCATATTATGCTGGAACTCCAACACGCGGAAAGTTCCAGCTAGCATATTATACTGGACATGTATACTTTGCTGAAACTCCAATATACTTATGCTGGAACTCCAATATAATATAGTGGAGTATTTTTCGGATTTTTAACAGTATTTTCGTTCAGATTTATCTTTACATGAAAAGTGACTAAATTTCGATTACTTTTAAAGTGTGGCTATTTTTGAATGACCACATATAAATCTGACTATTTTTAAATTTCTCCCCGTTAGTTTATAGTCTATAGTATGGAATAACTTCCGCAATATGTACATGCAAGTGTGTCGAACTCCTCCTTTTTCCTTCCCTTTTACTATGTAATATATATATATAAACAAAATATAAATAAAAATTGCAATATTAGATATGTTAATTGAGCAATAATAAGAGGCGGCTTCCTATATAAAGGGCAGTCCGGTGCACTAAAGCTTCCGCTATGCGCAAGATCCGAAGAAGAATCGGACCACAATGGTCTATTGTACGCAACCTTACCTGAATTTTTGCAAAGATGCCAATAATTTCGAAGTTGTGAAGACTGAAGACTAGTAATAATATGTGGTTAAAGTTTTCAATATTAGGATCCCACAACTTTTTGAGTTGATAGTAATTTATCAAGGGGTGAATTAAGTTCAAGTAGGGTCACAAGAATTTAAAGCCATTTATTCCTTACACATACACCCGACTAAATATTTATCTTTGCTCCCTTAGGTAGTTCCAGACAATTATTGTTCATTATTTGCTTAATATTGTAAGAGATTTTTTCAATGTCGTTTAGCTTAATGTTTTTTTTTTTTTTTTGAAAATTTATATTAAGATATAGAGCCTCGTAATACATTTGTGGACGTTCAATTATTTTTCCTCAAAGGAACGTTTACCTGGATACATTAATTCCTTATGACAGCTATATATGCTATAGTTCTTTCTGGATTTACTATCAACGCGTATATGGATGTCTGAATTTAAGGAGACCTTCTTATTAAGTCTTATATATTCTACATGAAGGGGAATCAGTAGTTTGTAGGGTTTTTTTAAAATTTAAGTCTTGTAATTAGTTTATTCTATAAATGAAAGCAAAACCAAAAAAAAAATGATACTTAAAGAGGGTATCATGTTTACATGAGTTTAACTCGTATATAGTGAAAAATATTAAAGTGTAAGTCGTCTTATTTTTAAGATTGCAAATCTCATTTATAGAAAGTTGTATGTATATAAGTTTTGGGTGTAAAAGGTTACGTACATCGTCTGTGTAAATAAGTTAAACTAGGGAAAGGGTTCAAGTTTTTCATTATACTATCTTTGCCCTTTATTGCACATTTATCCATTCATACCTTTAGTAAATTGTTGTTGCCTTTAGGGTTAAAGGGGGACTCCGCGTGACCAAATTCTTCTCCAAGAAAAAAGATTTAAATTTACCCTCAACTTTTGAATATGATTTTAAATAACCGTCAGTCATACAAGGGTATAAACAAGACATTTCCACTAATGACAAGGGTAATATTTTAGCTTACATCAAAGTTGCTCAATGTCGAGCCGTACGTCATCAAATTTGACCATTTTCCCGTTAACTATGTTCATGTAGGAGCACACACCATAGGATCAGCACATTGCAATGCATTTAGTGATCGTTTTGAAGTGGATTCAAAGGGCAATGTGAGTGTGATTGACACATCTTTAGACAGAGAATACGCAGCTGAGCTAACAAAGCAGTGTCCAGCAGGAGCAAATCCCTCAATTACTGTCAAGAATGATCCACAAACCCCTCAACTCTTTGACAATCAGTACTACAAAGATTTGTCAGCACATAAGGGGCTTTTCCAATCTGATTCTGTTTTGTTTAGTGATGGTAGAACAAGGAAAAGAGTGATGGATTTTGCAGATGATCAGAACAGCTTTTTTCAGAGTTGGAGTCAGTCTTTTGTGAGACTTTCTGCTCTTGGAATTAAGTCTGGGGATGAAGGAGAGATTAGAGCTTCTTGTTCACTCACTAATTAATTAATGTGTGACATATCACACAGATTATATTGTTGTAATTAATTAGCTTTTCTTATTTGATTACCTATAAATGATGGTAATTAAGCGATCTCTTATTAAACTAATACTATATTGTAATTCTTTTCTCTCTTTTCCTTTTGTTGAAAGGAATATATAAGTTGTTGGAAAAATTAGATGATTATAGAGAATAAAAGATTTAGTTTGAGGCGTGTCAAAGACATTATCTTTAAGGATATTTCGCCCACGCAGAGATAAATATATTAGGTGTATCTCCCAGAATTCAACAACTTCTTCTAGTATAACTAGGAGCAAAAACAACAAAGATTGTATAAAAGAAAACCCAGCACAAAAGTAAAAAGGAGAAGAATTTTTTTATCTTTTCCACACTTCAAATTAAAAAAAAAAACTTGGAATATATAGATAAGAAAACAACCATCTCATCAGATGGCTAGCTTAAAGCTCCAATGTATATTAGCATTAAAGGCTTAACAAATAATGAAAAGCTAATGACTGTTACAAAATAAAATCTTTAACGTTTTGTAATTTTCAAAGCCATTCAAAGCTATTGTTAACGGACAGTGGTTTCAAAAAAGAATTTAAAGACTATGAATGCTAATAAAAAATTTGTTATAATATTATAATAGTGTTGATTAATCATGTCTAGTAAAGGATAAAGAATATATTATAATTTTCAGTTATAAATATTAAAATATATTCTATTGATTGGTCTAATAGAGACCCATTAAAAGAATGAACATAAGCATTAATTTAAATATTCTTTTTGAGATATTAAAAAATATTATTATTATTTTTTAACAATTCCCCGCATAGCTCAAAAAGAATATAAAAAGAATTTGATGGGTTTCACAAATGAGCATAATGCGCCGAATCTGGTGTCTCTTTGACTATGAACCAGACCTAGATAAAATAAGATTAAACATACAGAACAAATGGTGAAGTTTAGAACTTCTATTCTATGAACCAAGAATTCTTTTGTAAGTTTAGTGTCTTATCTATCACATTATACCCGCACATACTTTGTTGTTTGTCGCGGTTTGCACTTATAGGTCATATGCACGCCTGGTTTTTATGAGTACTTTAGAAAAAAAAAATCATAAATTTTATAGGAGCGGCCCCACTCCACACTCATATAGGTCCATCCATCAAGTGTATTCTGCAGCAGAATACACCACCTATAAAAGGCTATGTATTAGATTAAGAGTTTAATAGCTCAGCCTCCCATTCCTTGCAGTCGTTCACTATATACACACACACCATAGGAAATGACATAATTTAATAGTGCACATTTTATCAACTAATGACTAGTTATTACCCATATGAACCTACTTCATGGGATCTCCAATCACATAGGTTGGGTTACCATCATTGTTGATATAACTCAAATTGGAAATAGTCTCATTCCCCTCGATGTTTTAGATATTAATTTTCTTCCCAAATATTTAATCAGTGGATTAGCCAAATTCACTTCCGACTTCACATAATGTATGAAAATAATTCCATCTTTCAGCAGCTGTTTTATCACATTATGTCTCAATTTATCATGACCCAAAATTCATTAAAGACCGTGACGGCGCTGGACACATCTGTAACGCAAGCCAACACTAAAATTATAATTTTATTCTCATTTTAATATCTTTGAAATCATGAACTTCCTTCAACTTAACTAGTAAAAATGAACTTTACAGGATAATAATGGTGTTTTCCAATTCAATATTAAATATCTCTAAATTATCCCAGAACCCGATGTCACAAGTACATGGACATTTACTAGGAAGTAAAATAAAATACAATAACTGTCTGAAATACAAAATTTGGACAGAAAAAAATACAAGAACTCTGAAGGAGACTCTGCTGGCCATGGGTCGTAATAAGGGATGCAACTCACCTAAGTCTCCGCATGCGTACACGCCTCTACTCTTACAAAGCTGCTAATCATAAATGCACCTGCACAAAAGTGTGCAGCAAGTGTAGTATGAGTATGTAAATCAATGCGCTGAATACGTAAATCAATGTGTACCCAGTAAGTATCCCGCCTAACCTCGAAGAGGTAGTGACGAGGGGTCGACTTCGACACTAACTAAGGGCAAACATTGTGATAATATGAAATTCTAGATAAGCATGATTGATCACGCCCAACTCTAGTCCTAAAAAGGATAAGCGGTCGCTACAAATATAATCTGGTCTAAGAGTCAGTAGTTGAATCCCACAGAGAACTAAGGTTTCGCATTATTTTTCAATATCGCTAAGAAGACAAGCTCAAATAAATTTCCAAGTTATAAAGATTAAGATTCTTATATCTAACTAAATAACTAAGAATCTAAAGCAGTAAATTAACAACTAAAGATACTACGGGCTGGAGATTAAATTTAGGAGGTCTAGAGTTATGATTTCCCAAATGTTGGAATCCTTCCCGCTATGTTCCCTACAATTTCGCATATGTATTCTCTACTGATCGTGAGAACTTTAGGTGCCGTAATTCTCTCTCGAGCAACTACAATATTTCACTAGACATATTCTCTCAAACTACACTAGTTGGCTTTATCTAACCGCTCATTATGACCACGTCAAGGCTTTGTTATTTCTAAACCTACCTTTAAACCCTCCGCATTGATTTCTCACATACGTTAGGAGTGACGTTGTTCAACAACCACCTAAATATGTATCCTTTCTCAAGCAACACATAATAAATATGTACAGTCAATCGATGGTCATTCAATCAACTGAAATAAGCACGTAGTTGAACAAATAGACAAATTCAAAGGTTAAATTATATTAAAACATAACAAGAATTCATTCTCCAAGAGGTTCCATCAAAATACGAGATAATAAATTAGTTACTCATAATAGTATGTAAAACTACAATACTAAAATTCATAACCAATAATGGAAATAGGAAGAAGGAAGTGAAAAACTCGTAGAAAAATTCTCCGCCTTGCTCCTAGTGTGTTCTTGTCTCCTTAGTTTCAAAGTGTGTCAAAAGTCTATCAAAAGTGACGTTTTAGGTCTATTTATATGTGTAGGAAAAGAACTAAATGTGTAGTCAAACCAGGAGACGAAATAAGTCTTCAAAATTCGGAATGTGCACGCCCCAGACCTGGCGTCGCCAGGCTAACGCCTGGTTAAGCTGGCCTTTGGCTGGCCTCACCAGGCTAAATCCTGGTTAAGCTGGCCTTTGCCTGGCCTCGCCAGGTCTCTCCTTTTCAGTGTTCTCGAGCATACTTTCAACGTTTAGTTATCCCTTTTGCTCTACTTTCATCTCTAATTCACCTACACATAAAATAGACTCCATTACGCGCAAATAAAGTGTAATTTATCATTAAAGCATGGAATTCAAGGCACATAATGTACGAAACTATGGAATTATAGCCACACATCAATACCCACACTTAAACATTGCTTGTCCTCGAGCAATCAAACTACACTTATAGACATGATCTTTTTAAGCAATTCCCCTAACTCATCACACCAAGAATCTTTAAAATAGACTAAGCACATGGGTGTAACATGTTCACCTCAAGATTTGACTTGCAAGTACCATGCATTATTCACAACTCACTCACTTACTCTAGCTTGGAGGTAAATGATATTATCTTTCCTTTATGAATCATGTTCCCTCACCCAATCAAAGAGTTTAGTTCCACACACAATGAATTTTAAGAACGTAGGAACTCAAGATAGACAAAATTCACTCGCTCTAAAAAATAACATTCATATGCCACAAATGATGCACCATAGGCTTTCCCGTAGTGTAATACTCTACTAATCAAGTTCATTCAGTCTAAGATCAAGTAGGACTTTCATTGGTTGTAATGTAGGCTACGGGTCGGGTAGGATACATTTGGATATGAGTGACTACACCTCCCTTAAGCACTTTAACACATATACCTTAACACTCAAGACCATACTTATGTCAAACCAGAACTCCACCTTCACCTCAATGTATATTAACTCCATACTTTTTTAAGCGCACGTATATCACTAGCCACCATGATCAATGCTTATTTTTCATACAATATACTATTGTCATTTTGTTTTGTTCAAGTGGCTTCGATTGACAACTCTTTTTTTTTTCTTAATGCACCTTTCTCCTTATTTCAGTTGTTCCACTCAAAAGTAAACCCACTACCCACATTTTGATTTTTTTCATAATTTCTCACAATTCAAGTGCTCATGAGAGGTGACAAGGTTCAAATATATGGTCGATTAAAACAAAGGGGTACGACTTGTAATGTGGTTACCAAAGAAACATGGTTATAGGCTCAACAGGGTTAACTACGATACATAACATTTAGGTAGGTACTCTATATATATCTGGCTTAACAAAGAATCGCCTATATCACTTCTCAGACTGAACAAGACTACTATTTCACTTTGACACACACGGGCAAGTTCTAGACATCAAATGCAATGCATAGAATACATGCAAAACCTCACACAGACATGGCACATTATTCACTCAGGATTGATTTTTATCAAGACACTCTAGTCAAAGCAGTTAAGCAAATTTAAGATCATACGATTTAAGGTACTTATACAAAAGTAAAAAATTTGAGCCTAAGCGTCACAACCAAAGTACTAACTATTCTCAAGGCATAACAAAGTTAAGATATATCGCTGCAATTCAATTCATCTCACACTAGCTCCTACTCCTAAAAAGATAAAACTAACTACACCCGGTTCAAAAAAAAACCTTGGAAAATAACCATGGCAAAAAGAAAAACCAAGGGGGGATTACTACACTACCTACAAAGAAAATCTATTTTTTTATACTTAAATCCCTCAAGAAAAAAACATTAATTAATTAAACTAACACAACCAAAATAACATAGAAAGTCATCCAGACAATCTCCTCACCGAACACCTAAAATTGTGCATTGTCCTCAATGCACATCATAACTATAAGAGGGTAGAAGAAACTACTTGGTAGGCCAAAGGCCGAAGCACTAGCAGCTCATGGGGTACTCAGACTTCTCCCAGGCTTGGTCTTTCGTGCGGGTACCTCACACTTAGTTCCAACCATATGGTTTGTTGTTGCATCTTTCCAATAGCTTTGCTTTCCAGGCTCCTAGAAAATCAAAAATCGACACTACAAAAATAATAACAAAAATAAAAGAAAGCAGTAAAGCGGGGTTGCCTCGCAACAAGCGCCTGATTTAACGTCACGACACGACGCAAATCACTTTCTGCCTCCACTTTGAACTTATGAATTGGACCCCAAGTTTTGCTTCAAGTTTTCTATTATGATCCAAGGGTGGAGGAACAAATCTGACTGGCCCAATAAAACAATGTAGTATTCTGCACTTCTTGGCCTTTAGATGAGGTATGTAATCCCGACTTTCTGGCAAGAAGAATTCCAGAATGTAGGAACCTTGTTCCTCATTCCTGGACTCCTCAAGTAGATCGGATGACTCTATTTCTTTATCATCATCCAAACACAATGTGGAAAAATACTTGGAGTGTGGACCAGTGCGCTCAATTACATGAATATTGGGATTGTCTACATCCTCAATACCAATGACACTAGATTCAACTAAATATGTATCATCAATGTCCTGGTTGACTCTAGTATCTCTTCTACAACATCGACATCCTCAAAATCTAGTTTGATTGATTGTTGGTGTTCTACTCAGACCTCCTTCGTTAGCACCTCAATTTCTGCATCTAATACATGCTCCTTTTTGCTACTATCCACAAAATTGCCTTGCTAAGCATTAAAAGCTTCAACCACTTGACTCACTTGAGCCTCCACGTTGTGAATAGTTGCCTCTTTCCTTTCTATCTACAGTTTTTTCTCATTATTTTATTCAAGAAGGCACTTTAACATATCATTGATCTCCTTCAAGTCAGCTTCCATGGGTTCTTTGTTCCTATTTACTTCACCAGAAAAAGAAGAACCATCATAGTAAAGGGTTAGGGGAAGATATGAAATATAAGCACAACTGTGAAAGTGACCATCTTGACCACCATAGATATCACACGCATTACACACATAAGATTGAGTTGGTGCACATAACTCGCCCTAGAGAATATTTTGATAATTTTGCCGTGGGTGATTTCCTCCAAAATAAGCATAAGGAGGATCAAAAGTAGAATTACCAACATCAAAACTCTCATAATTCCATGACGCCATGTTTCTTAATTCAACAAGTAAAATAAAAAAATATTAAAAAACAAAACAAAACAAAACAAAATAAAGTTCAAACTTGCAACCTAGCAATATGTACAATTACTACACCGTTAATTCCCTGCCAACGACGCCAAAATTTAATCACGCCCAACTCTAGTCCTAAAAAGGATAAGCGGTCGCGGAAAATATAATCCGGTCTAAGAGTCCGGAGTCGAATCCCACAAAGAACTAAGGTTTCGCCATAATTGTTCAATATCGCTAAGAAGACAAGCTCAAATAAACTTCTAAGTTATAAAGATTAAGATTCTTATATCTAACTAACTAACTAAGAAACTAAAGAAGTAAATTAACAACTAAAGATACTAAGGGTTGGAGATTAAATTTAGAAGGTCTAGATTTATGATTTCCCCAAATGTTGGAATCCTTCCCGCTATATTCCCTACAATTTTGCCAATGTATTATCTACTGATCGTGAGCACTTTAGGTGTCGTAATTCTCTCTCGAGCAACTACAAAAATTTACTAGACATATTCTCTCGAACTACGCTAGTTGGCTTTATCTAACCACTCATTATGACCACGTCAAGCCTTTGTTATTTCTAAACATACCTTTAAACCCGCCGCATTGATTTCTCACATGCGTTAGGAGTGACGTTGTTCAACAGCCACCTAAATATGTATCCTTTCTCAAGCAACACATAGTAAATAGGCACAGTCAATCGATGTCCATTCAATCAACTGAAATAAGCACGTAGTTGAACAAATAGACAAATTCAAAGGTTAAATTATATTAAAACATAACAAGAATTCATCCTCCAAGAGGTTCCATCAAAACCCTAGATAACAAATTAGTTACTCATAATATTATGTAAAACTACAATACTAAAATTCATAACCAACAATGGAAATAGGAAGAAGGAAGTAAAAAAATTGTAGAAGAATTCTCCGTCTTGCTCCTAGTGTGTTCTTGCCTCCTTAGGTCCAAAGTGTGTCAAAAGTCTGTCAAAAGTGACGTTTTTAGGTCTATTTATACGTGTAGGAAAAGACCTAAATGTGTAGGCCAAGTCCTAGTCAAACCAGGATATGAAATAAGTCGTCAAAATTTGGGATGTGCACGCCCTAGGCCTGGCGTGGCCAGGCTAAAGCCTGGTTAAGCTGGTCTTTGCCTGGCCTCGCCAGGTCTCTCTTTTTCACTGTTCTCGAGCACACTTTCAACGTTTAAGTATCCCTTTTGCTCTAATTTCACCTAAACATAAAATAGACTCCATTATGTGCAAATATAGTGTAATTTATCATTAAAACATGTAAAATGAAAGACACATAATGTACGAAACTATGACATTATAGCCACACATCATACAATAATAAGACTCAAAACAAAAAATAACTAAACAAGTCTTCACCATATTTAAGAGCCTAATATGCTTTCTTCTTTCGAAACGTATAATCACATAAACAATGAATTTATACAAATTATAAAAGGAACTTCCAGTTCCGTTATCACACACAAATACCACCAAGGACATTCGGCCCTATCCAATATAAATGTAAATTGTGCACTGCCGAGGGTTGAACGACGCGAACCATAGATGCATCCATTACCCCGCTCGCGGATCGTACATGTGACTCGATCAAATATAACTTTAAGAATTTACCCCGCTCGGATCATACATGCGACTCAGTCAAATATAAATTTAAGGAATTACCCCGCTCGCGGATCATACATGTGACGCAGGCAAATATAAATTTAAGGAATTACCCCGCTCGGGGATCATACTTGCGATGCTGTTACACATAGATTTCTTAAGTTAATATAGTATTCTTTCATTCTTTTCAAAATATAAAATTTCAATGAAACTTTTAAGAACCCAATTTTTCCTCAATTTCAACTCTTTTCAAAAATATTTAATAAGCAAACTGAATCCTGCTCCTTCTCAAGGAAAACAATAAACATAAATCAATAAAAATATCAACAAGGCATGATGTAAGCCTAAAACTACCCGTACATAGGCATAACTAGTAGCTACGTACGAACTCTTGTCACCGCATGCATACCTAGCCCCCACAAATAGAAGCACATAGTTATTTAGTTCACCTATGTGGTTAATTCCCTCTTACAAGGTTAGAAAAGAGACTTACCTCGCTCCGGAATCCCACAACCGGCTCCCAAGCCTTTCAAACAACTCAAATAAATGTCCAACGCTCCAAAACTAGTCAAATATTGAGCAATTCCATAAATATATACTCTCATACTCATTATTATCCTATTTACAACAATTTTCAACTTCGTTCGAAAATTCAATAAAATCAACCTCAGGCCCATGAACTCAAATATATAATTTATTTCCAATTCCATACCCAAATTCGTGGTCAAAATTCAAAAATATCAATTTTCTAGGTTTTCCTCCAAAATCCTAAATTTCCACTAATTTTCCACTACCAAAACCCTAAATTTCCACTTATATATATATATTATTTAACTTGCATTATGTGGGAATCACTTACCTTGACATGGATGATGAAGATGTAGCTCCAAAATCGTTCCTAGGTCGGCTCCCATGGAGGAAATGAGATGAAATGAGCCAAACCCATTTTTGCAAACTTATAAACTGCCCAGGCGACCTTTCTTCGCATTTGTGATCCCCCCCATCGCGTTCGCGATGAACAAAATTCTCAAAAGCCATTTCTTCTTCTCAGACAGCCTATAGTATAATGGCCATAACGTTTTGTACCAAACTCCAATGACAAATGGTTTAACTTTTCGAAACCTAGAAACCAAGATCTAAACCTTTCATGTTTTTATCATCTCCCAATTCCTTACATATTTTGAGATATAAGCTGCCAAAGTCAGCCTTGTGCAACACAAATTTGTTTTTTCATCTTTTCGGACAGCCTGCATTGTACCAGCCATATCCTTTTGTACACAAATCCAAATGCTAAATTATTTACCTTTATGAAAACTAGACTCAAAGGACTACAACTTTTATTTTTGAATCACCTTCAAATTCCTTATAGATTGCGAGATATGAGCCTCCAAAATCAGACCTGCGTAACAGAGATTTCCTTCTTCACGAACGCGAGAGTCTCTTCGTGAACGCGAAGAACAAAATCCAAGTACCAAATCCTTCTTCACGAACGTGAAGGGTTCCTCGCGAACGTGAAGAACAATACCAGACACCAGCATCATCTATTGCAAAACAACCCGAAATGATCTTAAACCACCCCGAAACACACCCGAGGCCCCCGGGACTCCGTCCAATCACATAAACCAGTCTCATAACATAACACGGACCTGCTCGAGGCCTCAAATCACATAAAACAACATCTAAGTCATGAATTGCACCCCAATTCAAGCTTAATGAACTTTAGAACTTCAAACTTCTACATTCGATGTTGAAACCTATCAAATCACGTCCGATTGACCTCAAATTTTGCAACAAGTAACACTCGACATTATGGACCTACTCCAACTTCCAGAGTTGGAATCTGACCCCGATATCAAAAAGTACACTTCTGGTCAAACTTCTCAAAAACCTTCAAATTTCTAACTTTCACCAAATGACCCCAAAATAACTTACGGATCTCCGACTCCGCTTCTGGATGCGCTCTCAACAGCAGAATCACCATACAGATCTATTGGAACCTTCAAATCCCAATTCTGAGGCCGCTTACTCAAAAATCACACTTTAGTCAATTCCTCCAACTTAAGGCTTTCGAATTTAGAATTTTCTTTCCAAATCAACTCCGAACTTCCCGAAATTCAATTCCGACCACGCGTACAAGTCATAATACCTGAAGTAAAGATGCTCATGGCATCAAACCGTCGAGCGGTGCGCTAGAGCTCAAAACAACCAGTCTGGTTGTTACACAATTGGATATGTCTACTCTTCCCATTAAAGGATTTATTTTTAGCAATGGCTATTGCAGCTTGGAAATCACAATGCATTTACACAGAAGGTGTCAATTTTATTCCTAGTGGAATACTTACCAAAAGGTTCTTTAACCACTCTGCCTCATTTCCATCCAATTCCAATGCCACAAACTCAGATTACATGGTAGATCTAGCTATTATTATTTGTTTAGCTGATTTCTATGCCAATGCACCCCACCGAGGGTGAACACATAACCACTAGAGGATTTTGTCTCATCTGAATCAGAGATCTGGTTAACATCATTGTATCCTTCTAATACAGTGGAAAATCTACTATATTTGATACTATAGTTCATGGTACCTCTCAAATATTTCATTACTCTTTCTAATGCATTCCAATGATCATGACTTGGGTTTTGAGTATATCTACTCAATCTACATACAACATATGCAATATCAGGTCTTGTGAAATTCATCAAATGCATTAGGCTACCAATAATTTGAGCATATTTATTTTGATCTACAACACATCCCTTATCTTTTTTAATTGACTACTAGCATCATTAGGAGTGCTTACAAGTACCACATCAAAACTTGTCCATAATAAAAATGCAGGGGGTTCCTGATGGCTTTTACTGGATGTTTTTTCCATGCTTGTTGGGATACAATTGTTGATGACATTGTAGATATGGTAAAGGCATTCTTAAATGGATGTGAACTGCCCATATTTGTGACTACACAAACCTGGTATTATTACCACAGAAGAAGGAAGTTGTTACATTTTCTGATATGCGACCTATTAGCCTTAGCAATTTTCTTAATAAGATCTTTTCTAGAGTGGTGCATGAAAGGCTAGTAGGATTTCTTCCAAACCTCATATTAGAAGAGCAAGCTAGATTTGTTAAGGGAAGGAGTAAAGAATGTTCTCTTAACTCAAGAGATCATCACAGATATTAGACTGAGAACCAAAGCAGGGCCAAATGTTGTGGTCAAATTGGATATGAACAAAGCGTATGATAGATTGTCATGGATTTTCTTGACTAAGGTGTTGAGGAAGATGGGATTTGGAGAGAGGTTCATTGGCTTGATATATAGGATTGTCTCAAATAATTAATATCATGTGTTGCTTAATGGGCAGCCTCATGGTTTCTTAAACTATAGGGTTGAAGCAAGGTGATCCACTATCACCTACCCTATTTATATTGGTTGCAGAAGCACTGTCAAGAGGGTTGAATTCATTGCATAGGAATCTATACTTTTGTGGATTTGGATTGCCCAAATGGAGTCCTAAGTTAATCATTTAGCATATGCGGATGATACTATCATATTTTCTTCTTATGATGCAACCTCACTGTAGTTGATCATGGAGGTTTTGACAGCTTATGAAGGTGCTTCTGTCCAGCTCATTAACAAGAACAAATCTGCCATATACATGCATCATTCAGCAGGAGAAGAAGTGGTGAACAAGGTGCAATGGTTCACATGTATTTCTAAGCATGATTTCCCATTTACATACATTGTCTATCCTATTTTCTATGCTAGATGAAGGATGTATTATTACCAAGGTCTCATTAATAAGGTACTGGATAAGCTGAAGGATTGGAAAGGGAAGTTGTTGTCTATAGGAGGAAGGGATGTATTAATTTTTCATGTGCTTCAAAGTATGCCAATACATCTTCTTTATTCAGTAAATCCCCCACCTTATGTGATTAACAAACTGCATAAAATCTTTGCTCAATTTTTCTAGAGCAATATAGTTGGTATGGCAATTAGGGTGATGCGGGGTTTAGATCCTTACATGATATCTCCATAACTTTGTTTTGTAAATTATGGTAGAACTTTAGAACAAAACCTAGCTTATGGATTTTATTTATGAGTCAGAAATACTGCAAAAAGTTGAACCCTGTGATTGTCCCCTGGAGAGATGATTATCATGTTTGGAGAAAGATGTTGGAGTGTATAGATATCATAGATCATCAAATACTATGGCAGCCTAAGATGAGGTCCTCTCCATTCTGGTTTGGAAACTGGACATGTTTGGGAGCATTATACTTTGTCACACCTCTAGATTTTGTATGTGATTAATCCATACAAAACATATATGATGTGGTATAAGATGGACACTGGGATGAGGAGAAGATCAGGGAGATACTACCACAAGAATTTCCAGACCATATTCTGCAGCACATAAAGCCTCGAGTGGTGCATGATATTCTTGACAAGCCTCAGTGGATGCTGGAAACAAGGGGTGAATTCAGTGTAAGTCGGCATGGGAATACTTGAGAAGGAGAAATGAACCTACCAATTCTTACAAGAAAATATGGGTGAAAGGTTTACCTTTCAAGATTTCTTTCTTCATGTGGTAAGTGTGAAAAAATAATGTAACAACCCGGTCGGTCGTTCTGAGAGTTATAGCCCTGTTTTCCCCATTTCTACTTCTTTTATATTGTTCAGATGTGTTGTGTGGTATCGAGTTGGTAGGTTCGGGTCCGGAGTAGTTTTGGAGTGAAATGAGATGCTTAGTCTTTTATTTAGAAAGCTAAGTTAGAAAAGTCAATCGGAAGTTGACTTATGAGTAAACAAATTCAGATTAGTATTTTTATGGTTTGGTTAGCTTCGTTGGGTGATTTTAGACTTAGGAGTGTGTCCGGAATGTAATTTGGAGGTCCGTGGTAGAATTAGGCTTGAATTGGCGAAAGTTGAAAATTTGGCGATTTTGGTCAGCAATGCAAAATTGGGTATCGGGGTCGGAATGGAATTCCGGAAGTTGGATTTGTGACGTGTGTGCAAAATTTGAGGTCATTCGGAGGTGGTTTGGTAGGCTTCAACATCGTTGCCGAATTTTGGAAGTTTAGAAGTTTTTAGGCTTGAATACGAGGTTGATTTGGTGTTTTGGTGTGTTTTGGGTGTTCCGAATGTTCAACTAAGTTCGTGTATTGTTATATGACTTGTTAGTAAGTTCTCCCTTGACCAAATTGACTCAAAATGGTGCTCCATTCAGGTGGTCGAACGAGTGCGAGGAGAGCTTTCAGAAGCTCAAGGTTGTTTTGACCACAACTCCAGTGTTAGTTTTGCCATTAGCTTCAGGTTCTTATACCGTGTATTGTGATGCCTCGAGGGTAGGCATTGGTTGTGTTTTGATGCAGGAGGGTAGGGTAATTGCATATGTCTCGCGTCAGTTGAAGACCCATGAGAATAATTATCCGGTGCATGATCTTGAGTTAGCAGCCATTGTTCACGCCTTGATGATTTGGCATCATTATTTGTATGGGGTTCATCGTGAGATTTATACTGATCAGCGGAGTCTGCGGCATCTGTTTAAGCAGAAGGATTTTAATTTGCGTCAGCGGAGATAGTTGGTACATCTTCGCAGTACCCAGATGGATGGAATACCGCGAGTTGTGGGCCTCCTCTAGAATCAACTCCCGAAGCCCATCTACATTAGGCACACATATTTGGCCTTGCATCCTCATCACACCATCATCGCGAATAGTCACATCCCTAGCATCACCTCGGCAGAACCTATCCTAAAGAACGAGCAAGTGCGGGTCATCATACTAACGCTCTCTAATACGGTCATAAAGAGAAGACCTGGAGACTACGCAAGCCAATACCTGACTAGGCTCCAAAATATCCAATCTCACTAGTTGGCCCGCTAAGGCCTGAACATCCAATTCTAAAGGTCTATCTTTTGCCGGAAGATAAGCTAAACTCCCCAAACTCTCTGCCCGACGACTCAGAGCATCAGCCCCCACATTGGATTTACCTGGATGGTATAGAATAGTGATAGCATAGTCTTTAAGATTGAAACCGCACAATTGGTGGAGGCGGATGAAAAAGGATATTGTTGGGTTTGTGGCTCGGTGTCTCAACTATTAGCATGTTAAGTATGAGCATCAGCGACCGGGTGGCTTGCTTCAGAGATTATATATTCCAGAGTGGAAGTGGGAGCGAATCACCATGGACTTTGTAGTTGGACTCCCATGGACTTTGAGGAAGTTCGATGCTATTTGGGTTATTATGGATCGGCTGACCAAGTACGCACTTTATTCCTGGTGGTACTACCTACACTTTAGAGCGGTTAGCTGAGTTTTATATCCGAGAGGTTGTTCGCTTGCATGGTGTCCCTGTTTCCATCATTTCAGATAGAGGTACTCAATTTTGGAGGTCCGTGCAGCGAGGATTGGGTACTCAGGTTGAGTTGAGCATAGCTTTTCACCCTCAGACGAACGGGCAGCCCGAGCGCACTATTTAGATATTGGAGTACATATTGCGCGCTTGTGTTATTGACTTTGGGGGTTCATGGGATCAGTTTCTGCAACTCGCGCAGTTTGCATATAATAATAGTTATCAGTCGAGTATTCAGATGGCTCAGAACAAGGCTTTATATGGGAGGAGGTGTATATCTCTGGTTGGTTGGTTTGAGCCGGGTGCGGCTAGACTCTTAGGTACATATTTGGTGTAGGATGCTTTAGATAAGGTGAAATTGATTCAGGAGCGGCTTCGCACGATGTAGTCTAGGCAAAAGAGTTATGCGGACAGGAAGGTTCGTGATGTATATTACATGGTGGGAGAGAAGGTATTGTTGAAGGTTTCACCTATGAAAGGTGTTATGAGATTTGGGAAGAAGGGAAAGTTGAGCCCTCGATTTACTAGTCCGTTTGAGGTACTTCGGAGGATTGGGGAGGTGGCCTACAAGCTTGCTTTTCCACCCAGCTTGTCGATTGTGCATCTGGTATTTCATGTCTCCATGCTTCGGAAGTATGTCTGCGATCCGTCCCATGTTTTGGACTTCAGCACGGTTCAGTTGGAGGGTGATATGACTTATGATGTGGAGCCGGTGGCTATTTTAGATAGGGGTGGGCATATATCGGGTAAAACCAATAACCCGAACCGTTAATTATTTATTGGGTTATTGGGTTAACATTTCGGTAGCGGGTTAATTTTTTTTATTTATTGGGTTATCGGTTCGGGCTCGGTTTACAATTCTGTTATTGGGTAAAAACCGATAACCCAATAAGGATTAACTAATTTACTAGTTTACCCTTAACTATATACATACTATACTAGGGTTTCATAACTTTTTTTCCCTATTCTTTCTCACTTCTCAGTTTCTCTTTCTCATTTTCTCAATTTCTCCGCCGCACCCCTATTATGTAGTTGCTGAATACTAATAGGGTTGTATCTCACACCCAATTCCAGTTTTCCCCAAAGGCCAAAGTCTTATGTAGTAAGTTGTCATTTGTTCTTAGAAATTTGTCATCATCACTTGTCTGGTTTTCCTCATGACGTGAACTTTTGTACTATGCCATTTACAGGTTCATATTTAGACCAAGAAAACAAAAGTTGTAAAGACCATAACTTGTGTTGATACATTGCGAAATTGTTTTAGTTGTTTTATCTTATCAGGTAAATCGATAACCGAACCGGTAATGATCGATAACCGATAACCAACATCTTATCGGTTTGGTTATCAGATTATGATATTTGTAAACCGATAACCGATAAGCAAAATCGATAATATTCATAACCAAACCTAACCGATCGATGCCCACCCCTAATTTTAGATCGATAGGTCCGAAAGTTGAGATAAAATGACGTAGCTTCAGTGAAGGTGCAGTGGAGAGGCTAGCCCGTGGAGGAGGCCTCCTGGGAGACCGAGCGGCAGATGCAAAGCAGATATCCATACCTATTTGAGACTCCAAGTACGTTCCTAGACTCATTCGAGGACGAACATTTATTTAAGAGGGGGAGAATGTAACGACCCGGTCGGTCGTTCCGAGAGTTATAGCCCCGTTTTCCCTATTTCTGCTTCTTTGTGTTGTTCATATATGTTGTGCGGTATCGGATTGGTAGGCTCGGGTCCGGAGTAGTTTTGGAGTGAAATGAGGTGCTTAGTCTCTTATTTAGAAAGCTAAGTTAGAAAAGTCAATCGAAAGTTGACTTATGAGTAAACGAATTCGAAGTTGGATTTTTTTTGTTCGGTTAACTTCGTTGGGTGATTTTAGACTTAGGAGTGCGTCCAGAATGCAATTTGGAGGTCTGTGGTAGAATAAGGCTTGAATTGGCGGAAGTTGGAAATTTGGCGATTTTGGTCGGCAGTGCAAAATTGGATATCGGGGTCAGAATGGAATTTCGAAAGTTGGAGTTGGTTCGTAGTGTCATTTGTGACGTGTGTGAAAAGTTTGAGGTCATTTGGACGTGGGTTGGCAACACCAACTACTTCATGGAATTATTTTCCTGAAATTTGAGCAATTACACACTATAAACGACTTCAAATTATCATTGAAGGATGAAAAATCTAACGAAAAAGGCTAAAATGAGTGGTAAAATCACCACTCATCAACACCCCCAACTTAGAGCTTTTTCTTGTCCTCAAGCAAATTAAAACTAATAACTCAATGAGGTTCTACCATTTCAAGCACAAGTTGTATTGTTATTATCTACAAGTCACATTCTCCAACTAAGCGTTATACTTATGGATTTGGTTGGTACTAATAATTAGGCTCAAGTATGCATCTTACTCGGATAACTCCCTTATTTAAACAACTTCAAGAAGTTCAAGGGAGTTTAAAAAATAATCAAGTGACAAGAAGAAGCCTCAAGAAGTGACTCAAAAGCACTAGTCTACTACATATGCTCAACTTACTCATGTCCAAGTATGTCAATTTCACCACTTCATCCTAATTCATGTGCCCTCACAAGAAAGAAAGAAATTCCCAAAATCACCATATTTACAAGACGACACAGGGGACAATTTCACGAAGACACTCACACTCACAAAGAATTTCAAGTGTTACAACCAATCATGCCATATGCTTGCCCTTATTTTAATTCATCGCATATTCAAAAACATTCGGTTGGAGATCCCACAAGGACTTTTTAAGCTTGTAATGTAGGTTTAGGGAAGGGTAGGATACACATTTGGAAAAATGACTACACCCTCCTTGAACACTACTCACATTTTTCTTTCTTGTTGCACTTTGTTTCTTTTCAAACCACATAGCCTCATTCGCATCTAGTTACCAACATAGAACCACTTTAAATACCTCATTAAATTTCTTCAAAGCTCCCATATTTATTTACATATATATACTTTTTTTTCTTTTTCTTTTCCTTCTTTTTCTCTCTCTTTTTTTTTTCCGACCGCTTTACTCTATTTTTTTTTTGTATTTTTCTTTTGGAGCTTGAATAATTTCAAAAGAATCTCTTGAGGTATATATTTTGCACTCAATGTATAACCTTACCAATTCCCACTTTGATACAACACCCCAACTTAGGCTTTTTGCCTCATTCTCAATATTCAAGGAGGGACGGGTTTAAAAGAGGAATTATTTTGCAAAAGGAAAAGGTTTGTAATGAGGTGACCAAAGAAAAAGGTTCAAGTCTCAAATGGGGTAACTAGTGATAATATCTACGCAATGGTGGCTCGAAAGGCTGAAGGGATTTTCAAATAACACAAAGAATGCCTAAGGTCACTTCTCCAACCAAATATAATTATCATTAGCATTGAAAGACCAACCGGGCAAGTTCTAGATGATGGAAGTAAGCACAAGATTTATTTATACAAACACTAAACACATATGGAACATGAATTAATCAAGATGGGTCAATTGCATTTTCTAATAGGAGTCTAGAGCAATATTTGTTTTTTTACCAATGGGCAAAGAGTCACTAAAAGAGCCAAAAATTCGTCACAAAAATTATTCTTCACCATGCAACTTACTTGTTCTAATTTAAAACCAAAATTTGGAGGGGTATTCTTAATTCACATTTCACATGCAAGAGACTAATTTCTTTAGTACCAAATATTCCAAAAGTCTCTTCCTAGCAAAACAAGACTAATTCCCTTAAGAAAGTTGTCATACCATCTATCATAGGGAAAAGTCACCCGGTTCACTTCAAACATGTTCCTTGGGAAAGAACCGTAGCATGAAGAAAACCCAAGGAGGTATTATTAAGAAAGTAAAAATCAAAGAACAAAGCTACTAGTGAAAAGCTAAAAACTAAAAATAGAAGCAAACTACTAAAGAAAATAAAGGATACAATAAAAATAAAAATAAACCAATCACACCAAAGTATCCATACATCCACAATAAGCCCGTCAAGGGCACAAAGTATCCATACATAACAAAGAGGCTCGGCAAGGTCACAAAGACAATATCATACATAGATACAATGTGCAAAAGCCACCCCAACGAAAAATATTGCAGTGCCCCCACTGCATAACATCAAAATAAAAGAGCATAGTTTGAGGGTCTCCCTGAGGTCTGCATCAGAATAGTAGACTGCAGGAGAAGTGGCTGGTCAATGCTGCTGAGAACTCTCGTCATCATCATCATCATCTGCGTCAGTCATGAACGAGTAGTCCTCGCTATCATCAGCATCTGCAACTGGCAGCGGCTTGCTCGACTGCCCCCACCTGAAGATCGCCTTGACCCCCTCCACACTTTGACTAGGAGTTTACCTTTCTTCTTATTCTTCTCCTTTTCCTTGTCAAATGACGCCAGCAGGTCAACATGTGCCTTGGCCAGGCTGGTGTAGGCAGAGTCAAGCTGTGTAAGAGATGCAACCATCTTGTCCTGAGTGTCAAAATACTTCCTCATCTCAGACCTGGAGTAGTAATCAGGTGGAGGCTGAGGCTGGGAAGTGGAAGGTCCAGTGGGGAGCTTGGACACAAGGTACCGCAGAATGGAAAATTAGGAGTTCATCTCCCCAAAAGGACCCTCTGATGTAGTAGGATGTGAGGAGGATCCAACTTCGGCAGTGGTGGTGGTAACCTTCCTTTTCTTGCTCTTCATTTCTCCACCCTCCCCCTTGACTCTCAGCGGTTGGAAGGGTTTGTCGGCGGGCACCCAATGATCAGTGGGGCGCTCCTCGACCTGTGCCTGCTTGCACAACTCAGCGATCAAAGATGGAAATAATAACCCCGGCCCATCATCAAGCAAATATTGCCTTATCTCGCTCAGAATGTAATGGAACGGGTTCGTTGGAATGCCATCAAGCAGGCAAGCAATGATTAGGGCTCTGGTGTGCAAAATATCTGATACATTCCCACTGGGGGATACCCTGCTGCTCAGTATATATATCCATATCTTAGCCTCGGCTGTGAAGTCAGCTGACTTCAAGCCTTTCCTCTTGTTAGCCCACTGTGGTCTTACACTCTCAGGGTACAATTTGGACACAAGCCATGCCGGGTTTTCGCAGTGATCCTTCACTAGCACTGGCTCTATTGGGTGGCTTGGAATCCCGAGTGCAGCATTAATGTCTTCTACCCCGAACCTCACTACTTTCCCTCTGATGATGAGGCGAGGATCGTCGAAGTTTGTACGCCTGAGATTGGCGTAAAAATCGCGAACCCATGTCTCATTTGCCTTGCACAGAGTGGGAATGAAGCACGACCACCCAGAGGATATCAATCGATCATAGAAGTCCGGGAGCTTTTCGTCCAATTTGTCCTCCTCAATCCCTCTCTCAAGTACCAATTTCTTGGTAAGGAGGTTGTCATAATATAGGCGTTGACAGGCAGCCGACATGAACCGGCTATCATCATAATGTCCCCCATCCTCCTCCTCAATTTCAGAATTGTTGGGAGCATTTAGGTTTGCATTCGGGTCCATTTCTGAGTCAAAGTACCTACAATAAATCAAAACGAAGTCATTCAAGCAGTGGAATCTCGTTAAGCATCTTAAAACACTGCAAATAAGCCAAAGAACCAAGTCGAACGGTCCCGAGAAGGCCCTTTTGCAATGCTACTATTTTGTGGCAAGACTGGGCAGTTTCCGCACCTGCGGTATTTTAACCGCAGGTGCGGTTTCGCACCTGCGGAAAATGGGTTGCACCTGCGGATACAATCGCACCTGTGGCTTGGGACTCGTAGGTGCGAGGCCGCACCTGCGGAGAATTGGTTGCACCTGCGGTCTTTCGTCCCAAGATGCAACTGCCCAGAATTTTTCTTTCATTTTTCACTTGGGCTTTGCTTTTGGCCACTAATCTGTACTCAAGACTTCTAGATTAGTGTACCAAACTTTGTACTAACTTCATTAACACTAAAATTAAGGTACGAGGCACTCAACTTTCACCTATACAATTAACCGAACACTTTGCGAGCATATGAAGTTTACTCTCTCCTCACACGAATTTGGCTCTCAAAACAACCCCATTTGTTGCTTCACTAAACCCAACACACATTTCCTACTCTCAACCAAATCCTCACTCTAATTCTAACCTAGTTCACAGGGAAACAAAATGAAATAAAAACAACCATACAATGTACACGGCCAGTGAAGGCCTGAGAAAATAAAATAAATAAAAACAAAATAGAGAGGAAGAAAGGAGTGAGGGGTTGAGAATACCTGGATTTTGAGAATGAAATGGAGAATTACAGAGGATATGCACACTGTGTTGGAAGTTTTGAGTGATGGGGGATTTTGGGTGCTGGGGAAATATATTTGGAATGAAAACTTACCTGATGGAGTGAACTTAGGGATTTCAATTGCACGCTAGTCGCACCTGCGGATGCGCACGTGTAAGAATGAAGTCGCACCTGCGATGGGGGCCGCACCTGCGAGTCATAGACCGTTTCTGCGAAATCGCACCTGCGGAAATCTGACCGCAGGTGCGGAATCCCTGGGCTCAGCAACAAACAATCTGTGGACATTTGCGATTGCATTTTTGATCGCAAATACCACTCTTCTATAGCATATTTGACATGGGGCATCGCAGAGTTGGTCAGTGGGCTGCCCAACTATTTTTTTTGTTTTCTTGCACTGTTTTTGGCCACCCGGTATCCCCGTCCTGCTCAAATCAACTCCGGAAATTCTGAAACTTGGCAGATTGGTTAGAAAAAATATAATAAGTTATTATACAAAAGAACATTCCAAAAATATTGAAAAACGATGGGTTGCCTCCCACCAAGCGCCGCATTTAACGTCGTGGCACGACGCAAGTCAACTTTACCACTTTTCTCGCCACTTTGATGATATGAACTGGGCACCTAGCTTAGAATCAAGCTTGTGACCACGGGCGGTGGGGGGTGGTAAGTCGATGACCGAGCCAAGCCTGAAATTCTTCATTTTGCACTTCTTGGCTCTCGTGTGAGGAATGTCATTTTGCTTTCTTGGCTCTTCAAATTTCAAGATGTATGGTATGAAGTTTTCCTCCTCGCAACACTCCATTGATTCGTGTAGTTCAACTTCCGTTTTACCACACAATTCCAATGTTGAAAAATGCTTGGAATGTGCCTTCAAATTTCCAACTTGCAAATTTTTTCGGATTTTGACATCCTCATTTTCCCCTGGAATAGAGTCAATTTCAACCAAATTTTCAATCACCCCGGTTGACTCTAATTCCATATGTTTGTTGACATCACTAACACTCATGGAGTCGGTTGGCGGATGTTCAAGGCTTGATTCCTCAAAGTAAAACTCACTCTCACCCTCGGAATTGAACTCTTCTTGGCTTCCATCCACACTTTCAACTTGAGAGGCGTAATGAGCCTCCATCAATTCTTGCATTTGATCTTCCAAAGTGTGGATGTGTTTATCATTTTGAGTCACTTCATGTTTCAAGTCCTCAAGTGCAAAGTTGTGTTTTTCCTCATTTTCAAGAATGGTCTCCAACATGAACATCATCCTCTCATTTTGAGCATTTGAGAGTTCTTCTTGGTTTTGTTCAAGTACTAAGGAATAATTTTCAACTTCTTGGCTATCACTCACCTCCAAGGCTTTTTGAACCCTTTAAGCTTCAATCGCATCCATTTGTGAGTGCAACATTTCACGTGCCAAATCATTTTGGAGACTAGTCTCCAAAAGTTCTTCCAATGCATTTTGCTCATGATTTCCTTCTTCAAGTAAGAATTCCAACATGAGCTTGAACTCTCCATTTCTACCGTGCTCAATTTCCTCCACTTCATCACCCCTAAAATTTCCGTCACAAAAAGTAGAATCATCATAGTGGGGGCTCGGGGAAAGGACGGACAAATACACAATCATACCAATGACCATTTTGGCAACCACACCTATCACAATTACTCCACTCATGGGTTTGAGATTGTGCGCACAATCCATCCCCGGGAGAATTTAAACAATTTTGCCACGAGTGTGGTCCTCCACAATAAGGACAAGGGTCATCAAAATATAAACAACTACCATCCGACAAATTTTCATTATATGATGCCATTTCTTTTTTTTTATTATTTATGAAAAATTAAGAAAATAAACAAGAAATATAATTACACAAATATTCACAAGTTTGGATCAGAGCACTTATGCTTATTTCTCAAACAACCTAAATTACGCCAATTATTCCCCGGCAACGGCGCCAAAATTTGATACCCTCAAATTACATCTTAAAATAGTGTAAGCGATCGATGTCAAATATAGTAACCCAACAAGGTTGGGGTCAAATCCCACAGAGAACAATATGGAGGCGATTAGGAATGCAAGAGAATTATCACTTATCGCGCAACGTCAAACAAATAGATTTTGATTTTGAAAGTTGTTTATAACTAAATGCGAAAATATTAACTGATCTAGAAAGCAAGTAAAATGATCAATGGCAACAAGTATGATTGCATCGGGTATTACACTCAAGTAACGATCCAATGTATTTCACGATTTTACAAATATGAGCGAGTTTATGTTAATTAGCCACGGATAATAATTCTTAATTAGCTATTTACAAAGACTAATAAGACTTCCTAATTGAATTATTCTTAACCCATTAAGAGATTAAGCACACCCGGATATGGCTACAAGTAGTTCAATCCTATCCCTAGGTAGAATCTATAAAATGAGGGTTAAAGCCTCAAGTTCTTGTTAATTAATCTTTCCCAACCCCAAATTATCTTTTCCAAAATTAATTCGGAGTTAATGGGCGAGTCCTAGGGTTAGCTAATCCCTTTGGAAACATTAAAGAACAAGAATAATTAAAGAAACAATAACTCACTTCATAAATATAATAAAATCATTCATTACATAAGCACAACAAGGTTTTTAATCCACACTTTAAGTATGTAAATTTCCACAAACAAGATTCAAGTGTTGGAAATAAATGCTACACACTTAAATATTCAATACAAAACAAGGAAATGAAGAAACAGACATAAATGGGTAAGAAAACCTTAACCACAAGAGTGAAATCTTCACAACCCAAGTGTGTGTGCAAACCCTAGCTTCAAGACTTGTTCTTCTCTCTCAAAAATATATTTACAAAGCCAAAGATATGCCAAAAGATATGTTAGGTCGAGTATATGTGAGTTGGGAATGAGAAAATGTGTTTTTACATTCTTGCCCAGTATTGATGTCCGTTGGCCGCACCTGCGGAAGAATCTTCGCAGGTGCGGTTCCGCAGGAGCTGAGGTCCAAGCACATGTGCGAATCTGGGTGTCTTGATCAATTTCCGCAGATGCGGACAAAAGGTCACACCTGCGGTTCCGCAGGTGCGGTTTTGTACAGTTGAGCCTTCCTTTGCAGGTGCGTTCCATCCACCGCAGGTGCGAGGTCGCACCAGCGGCCCAGAGTCCGCAGGTGCGGAATCACTGGAGCTTTTGTGCATTTTTCACCACTTTTTGCTCAACTTCACTTAAATTCAACACCAACCACTTCATGACATCATTTTCCTGAAATTTTAGCAATTACACACTATAAACGACTTCAAGTTATCATTGAAGGATGCAAAATCTAACGAAAAGAGGCTAAAATGAGTTGTAAAATCACCACTCATCAGCCCAGGGGTGAATTTTAGGAATCTTTCAAACTAGGTTGGGTAACCATTTAAATAGGAAAATTATGAATCCTTGAGCATAGATTGATTAGTTTATGTCATGTTTGGTTAGTTTCGAGTTGGGGGCGGCGAATTCGGAGGTTCGGGCGCGTTCTTGAGTTGGAAGTAGGCTCGAAACGAGGTAGGTCTCCTTTCTAACCTTGTCAGAGGGAATTGTCCCCATAGGTGATTTGATAAATTATGTGCTATTATTTTTGGGGGCTACGTACGCACGAGATGACGAGAGTTCGTGCGTTGCTACTATTATGCTTATGTCCGGGTAGTCTAGGACCCAAAAGCATGCTTTACTTGCCGTATTCGTAATTTTACCAATAAATTTACAATGCTTAAATTATATCGGACTTGGCTAATGAATTTCTAAAAAGATTAAACACCATCTTCTTGACCATTAAAATAGAAATTGTTATTTTTTTTGGTAATTGTTTTCCTGATGAATTCTGGATTGACTCTTTGAATGTGTGTATCTATAAGTACCTGCGTCGCATGTATGATTCACGAGAGGGGTAACTCTATTATTTATATTTGACTGCATCGCATTTATGATTCGCGAGCGGGGTAACAAATGCATCTATGGTTCACTCCGTTCGACCCTTCGGCGGTGCACATTTATTATTTTGTTGTATCCGGCTGTACGTCCTCGGCATATTATGTGCATATTAATTGCTTGGTATTTTCTGTGATTGTTATACCGTTAAAATGTCCTGGAAAGTAAATTAGTAACCTGTTTGATAGGATTTGACACATAAATGCACTAGTGGAATGACTTGTCTTTACTTGTTATATTCATCCTTGATATTCATGCCTAGCCCTGTATTTAAATATGATGTTTGGCCCTCGTAAGTGTCAAGTCGACCTCTCGTCACTACTTTTTCGAGATTAGACTGGATACTTACTGGGTACATAATGTTTAAGTACTCATGCTATGCTTCTGTACTTAATTGTACAGGTTCTGAGGCAGGTGCATCTAGTTATAAGCCCGTAGCACGTTCTTGACTTCTCGAGATCAGAGATTCCACGGTGAGCTGCTTCTCTTGATGACGTTCAACAGCACGTTGGAATCTTCCCCTTTTTTTATTCTGTCTATATCCTCTCACACAGTAGGATATACGTTTTCTTTTGGTTCCTTCTACTAGATGCTTGTATACTTGTGACACTAGTTCCTGGCACACACATTGGTAGACTATTCTTTTAGAAATAGAACTATTTAAATTTAACTTCTTGATCATTGCAATTATATTTGCCTTTGATATTCGTTATCTTCTCATGCTTTGTGGCGAAAACTCAAGTATTGCTAATAAGGTTTTATAAAATTAAGTGGAACTCACTAGACTAATTGTGTTGGCTTGCCTAACATCGGCGTTGGGCGCCATCGCGACCTAGATTAGGATTTGGGTCATGACAACATAGTATTAGAGCTCTAGGTTCACGTAGGTCTCACAAGTAACGGGCAAACCTAATAGAGTCTTGCGGATCGGTACGAAGACGTCTGTATTTATCTTGGGGAGGCTATAGGGTGTTAGGAAATCTCTCTTTATTCTTCTTCTATCGTACAGTTGATAATATTAAATCTCACTCTTCTATTCTCTCACAGATGGTGAGGACACGCACAACCGACGTTCCAGGCCCAGGAAGGGCCGCTACCCCCATCGCTAGAGGCCGAGGTAGAGGCCGGGGGAGGGCACTGGCCCGAGGTAGGGGACGAGGGCATCCTCGAGCTGCCCCAGTTGCACCACAGTAGATCTAGCAGAGGATCCTACTATTGAGGAGTAGGGTGAGGTGCCCGCAACGGATCCTGCCCCGGTGGATTTCATGACGGCGCCAGGCTTTCATGAAGTAATGGGATGTATGATGCGGTTCACGGATACTTAGACATAGGCTGGTTTGTTTCCAGCGAACCCGGCCACATCTCTTTGATAATGTGTTCAAAGTATTGGTTTCTTTGCTAAATTCTATGGCTTCAAGTTGAGTTACATATGATGGTTAATGCCAATTGTGTAAGAAATCTCAATGCACTTAAGACTCTTGTTTGTCCAGATGTATGCTTAGTGTCTTGAAAGTAAATGCCTTGTTGTTGAAAATCTATGATGACGATTGAAAGTGAAAATGGGGAGCACGAAATATAAAATATGAAATACGGACAACATGCCATATAAAAAGGGGGATATTACAATTGTGACTACTGGTGCCAATGAAATAAAAAGACATGAAAGAGGTATGAAATGGGATGATTGATAGAAAAGGATGATGTCTCGGATGAGACGGCCTAGACGATCGGGTCGTGATTGGACGCCATGTCGCACACATGGTGGTGATTGTGTTGGAAAATGAAATTTGAAATTGTGATTGTGGTTGATGTCTCGTGTGAGACGGCCTAGCCGATCGGGTCATGATCGGACATCATGCCGCACACATGGTGGTGAATGTGTTGGAAATTATAATCAAAATTGTAAATGGTTGCATATCTGTACTAAAGATCTCTCAACTTAAAATATGGAAATCATGATGGTGAATGTTTTGGGTATTGTTTGAGACTCCCTGTTTTTATGATTGTTCATTATTGTTTTATCATTCGTTCTATTGAGAGGGTGCTTAGTCATTCATAACAGTTGGTTTCACAGCAGGCAGCTTTGATCGTTGATAACGGTACACCCTCTCCCCATCTCACTTGATGAGACCCATCTCATTCGGGGCCGTATATCTTTTGTCCTTATGTATTATGTTTTGAGGTATAGTCAGAGTCTTATTTCCGGCACTATCATCGTACTCTTTTGTATCTATTCGAGACTCCACATTGTGTAGGTGGTATGTTGGTATTGGGAAAGTCAAATTAGTAATTTTGGTAATTGCATCACACTCATCAAACTAGGAAAGTTTGTGTTTTTTGAAACTTATAGATGATGAAACCGCTGATAATAAATTGTTGTTGTGTTCACATGAATCTCCTCACTTTCTAATTAATGAAAACGATCTTCTCTTTATTAATGAGTGACACTACAAAAAAATTAGCGACAGAGTTTTGCGACAAATATGTTCCCATCGCTACTTAGCGACGGATTAACTACGGAAATAGAGTTTTATCGCAAAAAAGGTAAATAGAATAATTAGTATCTAATGTAGCGACAAAATGAAAACTCTGTCGCTAAAAATTGGCGCCCTCATTTTAGCAACAAAATAAGCGAGGAAAATTTTAGCGACGGATGTAGCGACGAAGTGTGTATGTCGCTAATATTTTTCATCAATGAGAGTATCTTTTACCCTTGTTGCTACGGAAAGTTTTTGTCCTTATAAGATCTTCCAGCCCCTTTGCTTCTTCTTCTTCCTCTAATCTTCCATTAATTTCCCCAGATGCGTTACTACATCAAATCTTTTCTAAAATACTGGTATGTCTCTGCTTCTTTCTCTGTTCATTAGAAATTTTTAGGGCTTTGGTAGATGTAAAATAAATCAAGCTTTCGTCTCTTCCCCCTTTTTCTTTGTAGTATGTGAAGTTAAATATGAAGTAGAGGTTGACATATTTTTGGGTATATCTCGTTTGTGCATAAATATGTATTGTTATTAGTACTATTTATTATTGGTAAAATCTGATTTGGGGGTTTCTTTTGTGTTGAACTCTTGATTAATACAAATTTTGGTGATATTTGGTTATTAAAATCAAATTTAGGTATTTTGAGATCCGTGTGGTTTCAAATTTCTTCAAGGTGAAGTGCTGCATAACTCTACGTTGTTGCTGAACTTTCATGTTGTTTTGTCCTGCTTTGACATCAACCAGTTCCAGCATCTACCCAGTAACCAGTTTTTCATTCCAGCACTAGTAGTCTTGGAGTTTTGCTACTCTTTTATACTTCTTGTATATCATGTAGCCGAAATGCTAATGGAATGTTCAGCCACTTGAACACTTTCATGTCCAGTTTTTTCCTTTTCCTGTTGCAACAAAATTCCAATCCGCACATTTGCGTCTATATTCATATGGTTGCCTAATTGCTCAGCTTCAACATCATTTTTTGATAGATATCCCAAGCAGGCAAGCAACATTAGTAGCATTCACATGCTCGACAAAGCACTAGCGGCAGGAATATCCCTAGGAGCTTAGATTTATCATAAGTTTTTCGTTGATCCGTACTCCTCTGCACAATATTTTCACCAGCTGTTTTCTTTTAAATAATTTGTCCAGTTTCAATTTGAACTACAACTGCATTAGGAACTTAAACAATTGTAACATTGAGTTTTGATGATTGCCAGCCCGTTTCTCCTACATTCATCTTCTCAGTCATATGATCACCATAACGGCCTTATTCTTTTCATCCAATAAAGTTCTTAAATCACGTTGTTATCTCTCAGCACATTTGCCTTCGTACGTAATCGTGACTGTCATTCTTTTCCTATTTTCTTGACATATGATATGAGTTGTGTAGCTTTTTGCATCAATACATGATTTTGTCTTCTGAAACTAGCTAGAAACAGGAATATAATCTCTATAATAAACTTACTAGTACCTTTGTGGTTCTACATATTGCAAAATAAATCTATGTGGTATTTTTTTTGCTTGCATCTGACTAAATTTATATTTGTTCGGCTTCATTTCAGGAAAAGGAACGAAACAATCTCAAAGATTCCTCATGGATTAGTTAAGGTATTGGTATAATTCTATTAAATTATAAATATATCTTAATTTATTTTGTTGACATATATTTTATTGTCGCTCTCTCTCTCTCCCTTCTTTTCTTTTCTTATTAGCGCTTTCTTAAAATGAAATGTCAATATTATTTAGAATTTTATCTTTTTCACAAATGGTTAATCTTACATATAGTGACTGCTAGGGATGCGACATAATTTTTAGTTATCTAAAAATATTCACATAGATTACCTTAGCTTTCTGATGTATTTGAGATTGTTTATATATAGTGACTACTAGGGATGTATTTGTGATATTCTGATGTGTATGTGATCTATTTAAACTTCATGATGTGTAACGACCCGACCGGTCGTTTTGCGTTATCGGACCCCGTTTCCCTAAATGAGATTTATTTTAAATTTATAAGTATCACGCGATTTCAAACAAGGGATAAGTAAATCTGTGAATGTGAGAAGGTAAGCAAATCGGAAAAAATGAATTTCGCTGAAATTTGACATTTTGGGATAAAATATGGCCCGAGCAAAAATACTCGGTATTTTTGGATTAGTGCCATACAAGGTACCATATGGCTATAATAGTAAGGTGTATAAAGTATATTAAAAGTGAGAAGTATTTTATATAATTTGAGATAATTCTTAATTATGCGGGTAATTGATTAATTATCGGGTAACGTGACATTACCTAATTAATTAATTAATGGATAAAGACTAAAATTCCTCCCCAACCCCACGTGGCAACAAGCCAATTCTTGACCAAATGACTATTAGTTATCTTGGTTAGGTGGCAAGAAATATGTCAAGTACAAAGACACTTCATTCTAGGATTTTAAGGACAAAATATTTTCCTAAGACACTTAAGTCACTTTTCTTCAAAAAATTTCAATGCAATCAGACGTGAACTTACAAAAAAATCCTACAAAGTTTAAATGTTAGCAAGATGATTCTTACAAAATTCCTACAAAAGTTCCCACAAAAAGAAAGAACGTGATTTCTTCATTTCTAACATTACAACATGATTTCACATGATTCATTTCTAGACACTACAATCTTAGCAATTCTTATAAGTTTTCAACTTGACTCCTTGCAATCAAATAATTCCAACGAGAATTATTAGCACATTAGCAACGTAAAATTTTGCGGTTCTAAAGGAGTACGGTGCAATCTTTTCCAAAAATATAATACGAATTTTTTCTACTCCAGTTACGATTCCTCGGGTGTAGAGTTTGGAGTTGCGGGCGCGTTCTTGGTCCGAGAGGTAGATTCGACACGAGGTGAGTTTCCTTTCCAACCTTGTAAGGGGGAATTATCCCCATAGGTACTATATTTACTGTATATACATGTTGCGGGGGCTACGTACGTACCAAGTGACGAGAGTCCGTACGTGGCGACTAGTCTGCTATGTTGGGTAACTTTAGGATTCACAAACATGACTCGATGTGCCCTATTTGTACTTTTGGATGTGTTGTGAATTGCATATTATTCCTGAGATGATATGGAAATGCGGAACATTATGATTTAACCCTAGTTGATTTATCATTGGCATTGGCACAGTCCGATTAAGTTCACTGTTGAGTTGGTACACATATGTACTTACATATATATATGCACTTGTTATCGAGTCAGCACACGAGTCGCAGATATGATGCGCGGCCGTGGGTCAGCTTATTACTAATTATTATCGAGTCAGCACACGAGTCGCAGGTATGATGCGCGATCGTGGGTCAGCTTATCATTATCGAGTCAGCACACGAGTCGCAGGTACAATGCGCGATCGTGGGTCAGCTTATTACTAATTATTATCGAGTCAGCACGTGAGTCGCAGGTATGATTCGCGATCGTGGGTTAGCTTATGACCACCCTTATTACGCCGGCCGGTTGTCTTGTCCTGGTATGTGTATGATCACTTGAGTTCTGAATCACTTGTAACGAGATTGTCAAGTATTGGTTATGAGAGGATTTTGGTACTTTGCTGTTCATTTTTCTGATATTTACCTGGGTTACATTACTTGCTATGTACTTGTTGTTTACTGATTCACATGCCTATTGCTTTTGCCATATCTCGTTATATATTATATTGCTGGACCTTAGCGAGTATCTAGTCGACCTCTCGTCACTACTCCTTCGAGTTTAGACGGGATACTCACTGGGTACATATTTATTATGTACTCATGCTGCACTTCTTCTTCTGTACTTGACTGTACAGGTCCGGAGGCTGGTACATCGGACTATCAGGCCGTGCTAGATATTGACTTGTGTTGATTAGACTTCACGGTGAGCTGCTCTTCCTAGCGATCCCTGGCAGCACCCTGAAGTTTCTTTTTGTCATTTTCCCGTCTATTCCATTCAGACTGTGGACTTGTATATATATTATCCTTGTATAGTCAGATAGTTGCCCGTGACACTCGTGACACTAGTTCCTGGCACACACGTAGCGTGTATTTTGAGTTGTGGGCAGTATATTTATACATATGCTTACCTTTTGGCCATGTTTCGTTATGATTTTATTTCATATCACAGGTTATCATCATGCTAATAATTGTTTAAAACTGGTAAACGTTGGAAAAATTGATCAAATAGGAAGGGTAACACTTAGTATCATCCATGTTGGCTTGCCTAACCTCGTCGTTGGGCGCCATCACGACCTGAATTAGGATTTGGGTCGTGACATGATGTATCTGTGATGTTCTTTTTCTTTAACAATTTATGGGTTATAAAATAAAAGTAACTACTTTCTCTCTCCCGGATGAACCATATAGCCAAGAGAAACCATGAACCAGAATAGAAGAGCTTGCTCCACCCTTTTGCTGCCATGTATTTGGTTTCTTTCCTTCATGCATAAAAAGGCAGTACCGGGTTTTTGGTAAGGTTAAGAGCTCGTTTGGATTGGCTTAAAAAAATTGACTTTTCAGGAGAAATAGCTTTTAAGCCAAAAAACAATAAGTTGGGATTGTCCAGCTTCTTGTTTTTGGCTTGTTTTAAGCAATTTTTAACTTATTTTAAGTACTTTTTTATTTTGCCAAACATTGAAAAAAGCTAAAAAAAAGCTTAAAAGCTTATATGTAGCTAGTGGGATTTGAACCAATAACCTTAAAAAGGTTTTGAACCCCCTTGACCACTAAGCTACACTTTTGGGCTGTGTCAAGGGGGTTCAAAACTTAATATATAGAGGTAACAAACAGATTTTGTCTTATAAATACAATGTAATTTTTCGGCAAAGGGGGTTCGCCACCCATGTCTAGAAGTATATCTTCTCTTTAGTTTATTCTTGTGTTATCACTTACCAAAAAAAAATATTTGCTTGTATTTTTAATTTCAAAAGTAAATAGGAAAATGGAGAATCTAGAGCGTGGTTGGATGTATGAGAAGTTGGATGGACGAGGGGTATTAATTCTTGTTTCATATCCGGTGTGGATAAATTTCTCGAGTTTGCATGTTCTCAAAGAAATCTTGTGAGTGGTGACAATGTTCGATGTCCTTGTAAAAAATGTCACAACATTAATTTTATGGATATTGAAACCGTGAGATTACACCTTTTGCAGTTTGAATTTGTTGAGAATTATTTTGTTTGGATATATCAAGGGGAAAGATGCCTTACTAATGAGTTGTCTTCTATTGGTAATTTGAATGGTGGTGCTCAACCAACATTTGGATATGAGAATTCATACCGAAGAATGATTCTTGACATAGATGGGCCCAATATTAGCTAGGGTTCGACTTCGCAATCTGATAGTAATGTTGAACCCGTGTCATTCATCCTTATGAACCTTTCATAGATCATTTAATTCATTTTCTTTGGCGACAAACGCCTAGCTCTTGCCTTTTTCTCTCTCTCTCTGCCTGTGATTTTGCGTGCGTATTCTTGTGATATTTGATATTTCCAAAGCAACCACTCTTAGCACTAAGATTTCATCATCGATCACATTATGGCTGACGAATCGATTTCAGGTTCTGTATCTATCTCTTAGTGGGTACATAGAACATACATTTACAAATATTGAATGTATACTCTGTCTATTATTGTTTCAGAATTCTGGTTTAGTAGCTTATTTGTTTCAGGGTTCTATACTTTCTTGAATCTTGTTCAGATATTCGATCTTTGTTGTTTCATGATAGTAGCTTTCTTGGGTTGTTTGTTTTTGTAATGATCATTATAGAAGCATCATATTTTGAAGAAGAGTTAGTGTTTCTTTGTTTACACTGTAATTGTAGTTGATCTGATTAGCAATTAATTTAAGACTTGAATGCGTTTCTTATATTGCTACTAAGAAATTACGACAAAGAAAAATGGCCAAATGGGTCATATTTTGGTAGAAGATTTTCTTTTGTGATTCTCTTCAAGTGTTGTCTTTTTAAGTTTTATTCTGTATATGGAATTAAGTCCTGTTAATTCAGATTTTCACAAGATTGGAAGCTTTCTGGTAGAAATAAAGAAAAATGCTTTCTGTTTTATCTAATTCTGAACTACTTGAGCTCATGTAAACAAGGATTCATTTAGACGCAGTTTGTTAATGCATGCCCAAATTGAAAGCTAACACCTGACTTCCCTATATTGAATGAAAGTAATTGCATTTTTAGCCTGGGGGGCTTAGCAAACTAGGAAAGTAAATTACAACTGAGGGTCTCCCGGAAACAGCCTCTCTATCCCCTCTGGGGTAGGGGTAAGGTCTGCATACACTCTACCCTCCTCAGACCCCACTGGTGAGATTTTACTGGATTGTTGTTGCTGTTTGTTATTGTGATGTATGCAAATAACAGAAGCATCTTTAGTTTCTCAGTTGAACCCACTTTTTGGCTCTATCAAATGATGCCTATAAATAAAGAATTGACAAACTAAGTTAACAAGTTCACATGCTAGCAAATGTTTTCATAGCAATATCGAGTAATTACAGTGAATAGTTAGTCGGAATCAGGTAAGAAAGTTACTTGATTTGTGATATCATAAACAACCATAGCAGCTGCAGCTCCTCTGTAATACATTGGAGCAAGACTGTGGTATCTCTCTTGGCCTGCTGTTCCCATATTTCAAATTTTACAGTAGCATCATTTTACTGCTACTGTTTGCGAGAAAAATGCTGCACCAATAGTTGATTCCTACACATAACATAAGCTGAGTTCAATCAAAAAGTTCAAATATAAAATAGGAAGCACATAACTAAACTGGATTTTGCAGCTACACTTATCAAATGGTAAACCAAGAACCTACCTAAAATTCAATAAATGTGTATTGTTGTATACCTTCTTGGTACCTCTATTAGTATACTGTTTCACCTTATCAAATGAAATTAAGTTCTTTGTTTTTTGTATAAGGCTATTGAAAAGGGTCGAGATCCAACACCAAAGTGAGCTACACTTACACGTCCATACACATGGTCATGATGAAAAATCTTTTGTTAGTGAGCGATCCCGACTTGTACATGTAAGTCCAAAATCCTATAATGTTACTGACTTTGTATATGACATTAACGTCCCACTTGAACTACTTGTTTAGCACCTATTTCAGTCCTAAAGATGATTTTTGCTAATTTTTGTTTGAATGAAGAACTTAATAGTTAACTTATTTATGCTTTTATCGTTTCTTTTCCCCTAATGTTCATCGTTATCATTAATGAATTTCACTAATTATTATTGTATTTACAAGAAAAATATCAGCAAATATTACAGCAACAAACACAAACTCAATCTGATATTGATCAATCTTTAGCATTTTATCAAGCCACGGGAGGGGAAAAGAAGAGAAGAATATATGGTCTTGGATCTCAAGCAAAATATTTATATGGGCCGAATCTTCGTGCCTCTTCTGGACCTGATGCTTCAGCATCAGCAGCACCTCCGTCAACACTGATGGGAAATTTGGATGAGTTAGTGAAGCGATTGATTCCTGCATTGACTGATCATATAGTTCCTGTACTAACTGATCACATGTTTCCTGTGTTGGCTGAGCTGAGTAAGAGGATTGATAGCTTCACCATCACATGTGCAAGATAATCATACCGATCACCCATCAGCTATGGCACCTCCAGTTCCTCCTCCTCCTACTAATATTAACGAGGTTCATGCATCACTTTCTGATGATGACCTTCACTCTCCAGTCTCTCAGTAATTAACTATTTTTGTTTGAAATTTATTTTAGTATTGTAAATGTTTTAATCTTAATTATACATTTGCATTTTGGTATCTATTTCGGATTTTGTAGAATATTAATTTCTATGAATTTCAGTTATTATTAAGAGTATCTTATATATGCTTGAACAATATGTATTTTATTAAATAAAATAAGAAAAATAAAATTTGCGACAGATTTTCTTTGTAGCTTAACTAATATAGAATAACAGGATGCGACAGATTTGCGACAAAAGAATTTCGTTGCCAAAAGAAAGGCAAATATGTCTCAATAATATTAGCGACGGATTAGCGGCAGAAAATATTAGTCACCAATTAAGTCCGGAGACAAAATGACTTGTCGATTTGGCGATATGTGTTTGTCGCTAATTTGCTCGTAGCTAACCCTTTACTAACGAAAAAATTGAATCCGTTGGTAAGTTAGCGACGAATTAGCTACAGTTGGTTTGAACAATAAATCAATTTGTTTAAAACTAGAAGTAGAAAGCTTATGTTTGAACAATACTTGACTAAGAACTTTCTGATATAGCATTATTACTCTAACCTGAAAGAAGTGAAGGATAGGGCAGTGGATAAACTCGTGATTCAGCAACATGCTATGGAGATCTGATTATAAAACTAGTTCTGATCGCATTGATAAAGTAGTAGCAATAGTTTTGAAATCAGGTCGCATTCCTTTAAACACAAGTATTGAAGTTTGAAGCATTCAAAGGTCTTCCTGCAACAGCTAATTCATTAAAAAAATGTATAACTTTGTAGAAAAAAATGTGTGACAATGAGGTCATCTTGTTTGAGGTATTGCAACTGCATATGGACGTTAAAAAATCTAGTAGTGGAAGGCAATGACAAGGCAGATTCAGAGCATCTCCAATATCATAGGAAGTATTCAATCCAATGGATCCAGTTGTTATATTCTGAATTTGGTTTAACATTGTTCGAACATTCAACGGGGATAAACGAAGGTGGACATGACTATGATCTATCAATGAAGCCTTGAAGATTTTGACCTCGTAAAAAAGCATCAGTTGATGGAGATAAACTGGTGAGCATGATAAAGAAGGATTGGAGAAGGGAGAAGAAGACATCACAAGATTTATTGAAGAAGAGGAGACGTTGAGAGGAAGGGAATATTTCCAAGAATTGTCGGAACCTACTTTTGATACCATATTAGATTGGACTTCTCATTTGTTTTCACTTAATGGAGGTCTAAATTTGTTAAGACTCGATCGGTCGTTTTATGTAATAGCGCCTCGTTACCCCTTTTAATTCTTAACGCATGAGTGTTTATGATTTTATGACTTGTGGGGTTGTTTAGTTTCGTTCCGAGAAATTTTTGGGTTGATTTGGACCTTTGATTCTTGATTTAGAAGTTTAATTTTGATAATATTGACCAAACTCTGACCTTTGTGAACCCCCCTTCCC